>JADDOH010006621.1:69039-80919 GCA_016648135.1 Agrypnia vestita | reverse complement strand
GTTTAGTGTTATGTTATACGTTTTAATTCGTCTTTAATTGTTGTTATATTAGGTCCTTACGTATGAAATTGACGTTTTGCCGTACTGGCAAATTTGATCTCAAATATCTTCTCTTTGGTTAGGAATTCCAAATCCAAATTTATACAGCTATTTACTCATGTATTTGTGTTTTGAAAATTATAATTCATTTGTTTTTTCCTCAATTGTTTTTTTCTTTGCGTCACTCAGTTTACAAAATGAAAAACTTGAAATATCGCGTTATTTACGAGTACGAGTTCCACCGTGGCACCAGTGCTGCAGAAACGGCTCGAAGGATTAATGATGTGTATGGCGACGGTGCCGCAAAAGAAAACACAGTGCGTTTTTGGTTCCACCGTTTTCGTTATGGAAATTTCGACCTGCAGAACAAGCCCCGAGGACGGCCGGAGACCAAAGTTGATAATGAAGAATTGAAGGCTATTGTGGAAGCGGATCCATCGCAAACCACATCCGAGTTAGCTGCAGGCTGCGGTGTTGGTGATAAAACTGTTTTAATCCACTTGAAGCAAATTGGTAAGGTGAAAAAGCTTGAAAGGTGGGTACCTCACGAATTGAGTGAAGCAAATCAACAAACGCGCGTTGACTGCTGCGTTGCATTACTCAACCGGCACAATAATTAAAGAATTTTAAATCGAATCATTACCTGTGATGAAAAGTGGATCCTGTACGATAATCGGAAGCGCTCATCGCAATGGCTGAACCCTGCCGAACCAGCCAAACCATGCCCCAAGCGAAAATTGACTCCAAAAAAGTTACTTGTGAGCGTTTGGTGGACTAGTGCTGGTGTCGTTCACTACAGCTTTCTTAAATCTGGCCAGACGATTACGGCAGATGTCTATTGTCAGCATCTGCAAACCATGATGGAAAAGCTAGCTGCTAAACAACCGAGGCTGGTTAATCGCTCTAGGCCACTGCTGCTATGATGACGCTCATGATAACGCTAGACCACACACTCCACAACAGACGGCTACCAAATTAGAGGAGCTTCAATTGGAATGTCTAAGACATCCACCGTACTCTCCAGACCTTGCCCCAACAGATTACCATTTTTTTCGAAATTTGGATAACTTCTTGCAAAGGAAAAAATTCAACTCCGATGGGGCAGTCCAAACCGCCTTCAAAGATTTTATTGATTCCCGTCCGAATGGTTTTTTTAGTAAAGGGATCGATGAACTACCTATGAGATGGCAAAAGTGCATAGATAGCAATGGTACATACTTTGATTAAATAAATATATTATAATAAAAAAAATCGGCTTTATGTTCCTCCCATACTAAACGCCAATTTCATATGTTAGGACCTAATATTTTACAAAGAAAGGGAGTATAATAAAAACTTGGTTTTTATGGGCTACTTTTTTTTATATATGAAAATACATTAACTTTCGTTATTCTTCAAGTCTTGATATCCATTTTATATATTATTATAGATACCTACACAATTTTTACTAATTTATTCTACGTTGTTCTTTATCTTTGAAAATGTATTGAAATGCGTTTGAACGTTTGAACACAGAATGAATTTGAAAAAAAAACTAACCCATAAAAATAAATATCAAGTTTTTATTATACTCCCCTTCTGATCGGGCCCGTGGTTCGAGTCAGACTAGTTGAAACAGGTTTCGCGCCTTCTCCACGCGTCGGATTGTATGGTTAAAATTTCTAAAAATCCAAAACTATAATATAATTAAACGTTTTTAAACGAAAATTTGTTGCAAAGTTTCAGCTCGATTGGATCACTGGAAAAGGGTTAAAAATCGAACCAAAGTTTTTCCGGCAGACAACAAACCGGAGTCGCTACGAGTTAAAAGAAAAGGAGTAATTAAATAATTTTAGTACAGGTTCGTATATAAATTCTATCAGAAGTGTGCAGAGGTAATAAATAATATTATTGTCGATTGTAGACAATGAAACAGTACGTACATGGCACTAATTAAAAAAATAATAACTAGGAATGCAATCCAATACAAGTGAACATGTGAACATTGAACTATGAGACCCGTTATTTTTTCTGTAAGTAAATATTATGTTAAAATTACTCAGAAGCGTGGGGTTCGAGTCAATAAATCGGTCGCGGGAGCTACCAAGGAGTTGTAAATAATAATTCTCGGCCGTGATCCGTGGTCCAGGATGCCGCGCGAGAGATGAAAGTTGCTCTACGTGCGTCATCGCCGCCAGCCGACACGACATCCCGCGGACGATCATCGACCACGATCCTTGATCGCTAGGGTCAGTTCCCACGGTAACTGCTAACTAACGATATAACGCGCAACTTCGGTATCGCAGACACTCCTGCCAGGGATCAGCTCAAAAAAACCGTATAAATTACTATGTTCAAACTGTATATACCTAGTGTTAAAAAGTTGCACGGAATTTGTGAACCAGATACTGCAATTGAAAACCTCGATATTTGTTTATTCTGGGTCCCAAGATACAGGCAAAATTATACTTATACGACAAAAATCGAGAACCCTGAAGGGCCAGGAGAGTAGATATCTGTTGAATTTGCAAACTCGGGGCGTGCCTAGAAAGGGCTAAATCTGTCCGCGATGTACTGAGGACATTTCTTATAGTCCGGGAAGTACCTAGCGCACCATTTTAACAAGTCATTTCATACCGACTGAAAATCATAACAATAATAGTTTCTCCTCTACATGAGAGCTCTGGACGTCCGCCGCTTCGGCAGCGCCAGCAGTGGAGCTAAAGGTGACAGCACGTGGAAGTTGTTAAAATAATTCTGCTCCGAGTACAATGTGATCATTCATTCATCAGGTGATTTTTCAGATCACTTTTAACCAGGGTTCGAAAAAATCGGATTTTTATATTAAATATCAAAAAATCCGATTTTTTGATATATATCCAAACTTTTTTTCTCCTTTTTTGCACACGTCGTTTGATACAAACTCGAAGTAATTAGAAATTTATTTTTTTATATTGTACATGAATTATTGTTTATTAAATAAATGAATTGCGTACTGAAAAATGCTAATATATGCAACTATTATATACAGGGTGTACCAGAGCTAGCAGCAGAAACTTGGCCGGTAGATTCCTGACTATGTTATGAGTCTAAAATGTTCAAGCAACCATGACCTAATATCAATAGTTATGGAGATATGCAATATCAAAGTTTGCATTTTTTTTTCAATATTTCTGACTTATTTTTTGCAAAAAGTTGAACTATCATTACAGTAACTTATATCGATTATGAAAAATTCATTTGCTTCAATATAACTTAAATAAAATAATAAAAACATTGCAAAAAATAACTTTTTAAAATTTTTGAGAGTTTTTTACCATTTTATTTGACTTGTATTAAAGCGAAGGAATTTTTCATAATCGATATAAGTTACAGTAATGATAGTTCAACTTTTTGCAAAAAACAAGTCAGAAATATTGAAAAAAAAATGCAAACTTTGATACTGCATATCTCCATAACTATTGATATTAGGTCATGGTTGCTTGAACATTTTAGACTCATAACATAGGCAGGAATCTACCAGCAATGTTTCTGCTGCTAGCTCTGGTACACCCTGTATATAATAGTTGCATATATTGTTTGTTTCTTTTTGTGAAAATGAACTGACTGTATTTACACAATGAGCATTTCATAGTCGCTTTGGCAAATGAACTGACTGTATTTACACAATGAACATTGCATAGTCGCTTTGGCAAATGAACTGACTGTATTTACACCCACACATATCCACCAGCTGACGATTATTTTTATTTCTGTTAACAATAAAATTACTCTATTTCAATTCCAGTCACTATTATATTAATTAAACGTAAGTAATACCACTTTCATATTTATTGAGTTCGTGTCGATTCTAAATTATGGATAGAATTATTATGTTAGTTTGCAGTACAAAACGTCTGTGGGGTGAAATTACATACCTCGGAGTGGCCTCATGTTCTCAGGCCCTTAGTAATCTAGTCTAGTATTTTAAACATCAATTGTTGTAATGGCTAAAACACGTGTCCTTGTATAAACTGTTCGAAAAAGAAAACGCACAGTCGATGCAATATTTACTTAACAGTTCAACAACCAGCAGACATTTCAAAACACTTTTAATTGTCTTACTTTTGTGTCGTAACTGGCAACTACAGTGTTGCCAATGAACCGCTATCGTAGTGTGTGTAGGCGACAATTAAAATTGTACGTATTAAGTTGCGGTCACGTGGCTCCTCATTGACAAAAAAGTTGATCAGTGAATGAAACTACGAGGCACGGCCTTCGCCAGCAATGATGATAAGAATCAATGCGGGACAGTCGCATTTGGTGAGGAATCGTTTGAATGTTGATTTTCACATTTTTTACAGAGTTTTTGTAAGTACATCGAGACATTCTAAAATTATAGCTGTAATAAAATGGAACGTCCTTGATGGAACCAACATACTACATTCATTTGACCCCTGAACCCAGCGGCCGCTCCGAGTAGACTGACTGGTTTTTTAAATTTTCTTCAAAAGCAGTAAGAGGATAGTACCTACCTGTGTGTAAATGGACGGCCAAATAGCCTACATCCATATTTCCGCGATAGAAATATTCTTATTTTAATATTTCACTTTGTTCCTGAAATATTATATGAAGTTGTTTTCATCCCATTCATTTCTCTTTGTTTTGAAAATATATACAAACCGAGTAAATAAGAGAACTTAAATACTCGTATTTTACTTGGTTTTTAGTGGTCACGGTATTATTTTACAAACAATAATTTTAAATACAAAAATATTGAAGTGTTCACGAAATAATAAAGAAATGGCATGGCGTTAACACTGTAAAGATTATTTACCAGAATAATTAAATGGATGGAAATTATAAAAAATGTTATCTCTACATGCGTTCAATTATATATTTTATTACAGGTGAAGTATTAATGTTTAATAAGTTTTAACCGATTAGATGAGATATTCCGATATTCTCGTAGTAAAATCTAAAAAATATATTATTAAACTCGAGTAGAGACATAGTTTAGGTTTTCCATCCATTTAATAATCAATACATATTTTATTATAGAAAAAAGTCACAATATTTCATCAGCAGAATCCTCATTTTCATCTTGCTGTATCAATTTCACTTTAAACATTCAACTACACATTTTTCGTAATTAAGAAGGTGTCAGTAATTTTTAAGGTAAAACAAAACGATTATTTACATAGACCAGAAAATGAAGAATCCTAAAATCGAAACTGATTAAAGTTTACTTAGGGATTTTTTTTAATTGGCCACCCAAATAAAGAGTAGGTACCTGCTAAAGAACAGTAATTAATAATTGAAACGTGGCGATAATTGATGTTACAAGTTAGGAAACTTTGAACAAGTTAAATAATAATGCACGATTGATAAATAACAATTTGAATATGAAGCAATTTTATTGTTATGAATATTATTCCAGAAGAAAATACCAAAGCATCGAGTGTTTCTTCATTTAGTTTGGATCTGATATTGGTACTTTGAAATCAATTCAAATTATTAATCCCGAAAGACACGCGATTATGTAAGATCCTGGAATACTTATGAACATTGAGTGACTACTTGCTGTAAACTGATCGGGATCCCGTATTTTTAATGAGGCAGTTTTACATTATAACACTAACAACTAACAAACCAATGTAGTGGATAAGCACATGAAAAATGAAATGAATTTTTTTTCTCGAAAAATAAATAAATGCCCCTGTTTCCACGAGTTACAAGATACAGTAAAAGATGGCGGTGGAACTCCTCGCATATTTTTGGAAAATGTCTCATCACACATCATTGATTTGCGATATAATTATTCATCGAAACGATTATATTATTCGGAATGTCAAGCTTATTTAAATATCCACAATGAGTTGGTATATGTATATCGCGACACCTTGCTACGGGAATCGGGTCAAGGCTTTCAAAACTATTTTGAATTTTTATAATTCACCAAAGCAAGATTGACAGATTCGACCCAAATTAATACTTCTTCAATGTATACTTCTTCTTTAGGACCCGGCGGGTAACATAGATGACATTTACCTCTCCCCAATACCCTTTTACCACACCCCCCCCACCTGATATATTATATTCTATACAAATTTATACCGTTTGACAAATCTGACTCGAATTTCGCATACTTATTCTTTAGGACCGGACAGAAAACATAGGCCACATTTCCTCCCTCAACCTTTACACCATTCCCTCCCCTAGATACGAATTTAATGTACTCAAAATGAAATATAGGCCCTTGAGAGCAGTTATGGAAACGTGTAGGTAAATAACGTATATATATATATTAGGTCCTTACATATGAAATTGGCGTTTTGCCGTACTGGCAAATTTGATCTCAAATATCTTCTCTTTGGTTAGGAATTCCAAATCCAAATTTATGCAGCTAATTACTCATGTATTTGTGTTTTGAAAATTATAATTCATTTCTTTTTTCCTCAATTGTTTTTTTCTTTGCGTTACTCAGTTTACAAAATGAAAAACTTGAAATATCGCGTTATTTATGAGTACGAGTTCCACCGTGGCACCAGTGCTGCAGAAACGGCTCGAAGGATTAATGATGTGTATGGCGACGGTGCCGCAAAAGAAAACACAGTGCGTTTTTGGTTCCAACGTTTTCCTTCTGGAAATTTCGACCTGCAGAACAAGCCCCGTGGACGGCCGGAGACCAAAGTTGATAATGAAGAATTGAAGGCTATTGTGGAAGCGGATCCATCGCAAACCACATCCGAGTTAGCTGCAGGCTGCGGTGTTAGTGATAAAACTGTTTTAATCCACTTGAAGCAAATTGGTAAGGTGAAAAAGCTTGAAAGGTGGGTACCTCACGAATTGAGTGAAGCAAATCAACAAACGCGCGTTGACTGCTGCGTTGCATTACTCAACCGGCACAATAATGAAGGGATTTTAAATCGAATCATTACCTGTGATGAAAAGTGGATCCTGTACGATAATCGGAAGCGCTCATCGCAATGGCTGAACCCTGCCGAACCAGCCAAACCATGCCCCAAGCGAAAATTGACTCCAAAAAAGTTACTTGTGAGCGTTTGGTGGACTAGTGCTAGTGTCGTTCACTACAGCTTTCTTAAATCTGGCCAGACGATTACGGCAGATGTCTATTGTCAGCAACTGCAAACCATGATGGAAAAGCTAGCTGCTAAACAACCGAGGCTGGTTAATCGCTCTAGGCCACTGCTGCTTCATGATAACGCTAGACCACACACTGCACAACAGACGGCTACCAAATTAGAGGAGCTTCAATTGGAATGTCTAAGACATCCACCGTACTCTCCGGACCTTGCCCCAACAGATTACCATTTTTTTCGAAATTTGGATAACTTCTTGCAAAGGAAAAAATTCAACTCCGATGGGGCAGTCCAAACCGCCTTCAAAGATTTTATTGATTCCCGTCCGAATGGTTTTTTTAGTAAAGGGATCGATGAACTACCTATGAGATGGCAAAAGTGCATAGATAGCAATGGTACATACTTTGATTAAATAAATATATTATAATAAAAAAAAATCGGCTTTATGTTCCTCCCATACTAAACGCCAATTTCATGTGTAAGGACCTAATATATATATGTGATTACTATTAGGTTGTGTTCCAAAAATAAAAATACAATCATACAGAACGGGACCAAGACTTTCTTAGTTGCATTTTACAACGAAAATCGAAACGTTGTTATTATTTAGAGGTTTTGCTAAACAATGGCACCTTCCTCCCACAAACTTCTTTAAATGAAATCTTCGTTTTAAACTGTTTATCCGGGCAACACCGGGTGTGGACCGCTGGTTAGAATAAAACTACTTCCCGATAAACATGTTTGGAACAGTCTCCCAAGGTCTGGGCTTCAGAAGTACCTACATACATCCAGATAGATGAAAAAATCAACATATTTTTAACATGTCATTTTTAACATGTAAGGAATCATGTGGATTCTAAAACTGATAATTGTAATACATTATAGACATGTAGAGCGCAACAAAAAAAAATCTTCTCGTTCCAACAAAATGGAATTCGATTTCATGCATTAATTTTCTTTTAAGTCAAAACGCTTAACATGAAAATAATGTATCGTCATTAACAAAATGTTTACTGTTTATGACTTAATCGACTAGGTCAACATCCGATAATATAATAAACAATAGATACCAAATACCCATACTACTTTACCAAACAATACTATATATATATATAGTAATGCCTCTTCTCCCACAACCACAACACAACGAGTCTTTTGAAACCATACCATTATTTGAATTGATATATCACAGACGCTGTCCATGATGAAAATTCCCTGTCTCATTATTATTTGACTTCTATACAATTCTGCTAAAATGCAATGTGACAAAATAATTTTGAAGGTGAATTATAGTGAATGCGGTACATTTGCCAATGAAAGATAAACTAAACGAAAGATAATTATTATTCGATCCAGTGAAGCATCTAATTGAAGCCAAACAAACTACAGAGCTGCTTCTACGAATCAACACACCAGATACATGGGTGGTGAATCACTTGTTTGGCTTTGGCGATAGCAAAATTGAACAATTTCCGACTAAGATGCAAGGCCTAGAGGGTTCCCTCGCCATAGTATGCTAGCGCGTAGCCGGTGCCAAGAACTCGTATGTTTCGGTCCAAAATAAAACAAAAACTCGTGATATCATGGACGTACATCCAGGAATTTGTAATGAGTAACTCCATAAAACACTATAATCAAAATTATTTTATGATACGTATTAACGTCAACGGTGTGATGGTGAATAATATGTAAATTGATAAATAAAATAGTGTCTGGAAACACTTAAAAATATCTTTCAAAGGAATTGAATTAGGAGTAAAGTTTGCGGAAGCGAAGCGTCAAAAGAATGAATCGGCGGTTGATTGATTTATCACAGAAATACGTATACCTACCTATTCAGCACGTGGAAAAAATAAATCCATCTACCATAGATAAAGATAATGAATTCAATATTTATTATAAAATATAAGTTTCTTACCCAAATCAATACGCAAGTTCGAACCCAACATATTCGAATAATTGCAGACTGTCAAAAGTTCCAGCTTTTTCTGAATTGGTTATAGTAATTATAGCTGGTCCGCTCTTCCGGGAAATTGATAAACGAAATACGTAAATATTATGTTGGCAAAGACGTGCCCAAACAGTAATTATCAACAATTATCAAGCGTCGCCAGGCTTCTGAGGGCGCCCAATGATAATGCAAAAAGGTAGCAGAGATTATGGTTATCATCAAGATAGAATGCAAGGAAACGATTAATTTTATAATTTACAGAAGACCATTCCGTACTTAGAAATCATTTCTTTATCTGTAGTGTTTTGCAGTGGCGTGCGGCGCATACAAGCAAAAAAGCTGTGCATTAATAAAGATTTTGGGAAAAAATGTACTGTAAATAATTATCTTCAGAAAAAGTTGATTTAAAATTCTTATCTTAAGAAGAATATCTTAAGAAAATATAAATTCTAGCCGTATTTCGTGGCTAGATTTCGACATTTATATTATACAACTTCATGTCGATGCTATCTCACTTGTTTGCGCGCATCAGATTTGTTTCATAGATCCAGTCAAATCGAGAAAAAACTCGTCCTGAACTGAGTATTTTTCTTCCGAAATCGTTTAATTATATATTCGCCAATCTTTATGTTTGCGAGTTTTTTGTAGTAGTCAAGTAATTTTTTCGTAGAATAGCGTGTTTCTTCGAAAGGTCTAATATGAGGTGAGAACTATGTGTACGTCACTTGCAGAAATGACATTGTAACTAATTCCGTTGCTTGCACACTAGGCTTTATGTGTGAATTCTATTTCTCTTTTCTATGATGAATTCCAACTGTCAAATCATAATATAATCAACGTATTATGTTGAGTAAGTTTGTTCTTGTCTCTTATTATTTTTATTTGAATTACTGAGTTCATTAATTACAATTAACAGTACAAATTCAATATGTTTCTGTTGACATGAATTAGTTTATGGTACTTTATGAAGAAAATACGTTAAATGTAGGTTTTTGAACATTTTATATGCAACAAGAAGATGTTTATTTACGACGACATTGCCATCGATGATATTATAAAATGTTTATTTGAAATAAGTCTTATTCCCGATTTGATTATATATCAATCGTCTTCGAAATATATGGAAAAATTTTGCCGTATTATTTATAAAATATTTATTTATTTAAAAATGTTATTGCAGTGAAAGAATTCGAAGTAAGCTTGGCTGAATTACTTAGATTGATTAGACTCTGAAGAAATTGGGGACAAATACGTAAAGAAAATACAATTTTAAACCCGATTTATAATCGTTTAATAGTCAATAATTTTAAGTGTTAACGAAAGTCCTTAAACAGTCATTAACTCAATTTTAGTTCACACAGATGTTGAGTAACTAACGATAAACTGAGTCTATAAAGCAACCAAAACTGTGTACATCTATACCTATAAAACTCAATGTCTGTCTGTCTGTCTGTTCTCTATACAAATCCACACCATTTGTCCGATTCGATTCAAATTTTGCATACTTATGCTTTAGGACCCGACGGGTAACATAGGCAACATTTCCCCCCTCATCTCGTACCCCTTTCCCTCCCCCTGATATATTTTCGATGCCATTCTGTACTGTTTGACCGATCGGACTCAAAATTTGGAAACTTATTCATTAGGATTCTGCGGGTAACATGGGCAACATTTCCCTCCCTATTCTCATACCCCTTCCCCTCCCCCTGACATATTTTCGATGCAAATCTGTACCGTTAGACCGATCGGACTCAAAATTTGGAAACTTATTCTTAAGGACTCGGCGGGTAACATATGCGACCTTTCTCCCCTATTCTTTTAACTCCTCCCCACCCCTGATATATTTTTGATGCAAATGTATACCGTTCGAATCGAACCTTTGTTTACCCTCACAAGTTTATCTTTAACTTAATTCTTAACCCGTGCATCGCCGGGTATGAACAGCCAGTGTACTATAATATTCAAGAACACATTCTTATTGTGAAGTTGCAATTTTTTCAGAACAAAGTTCTGGGAAATTTAATATAACCAAATTTATTAATCAATTAGAAAGACATTCAGAAAAATCAAATCCGATATAGGGATGATTCTAAAAAGTATTAGACATAATAGCCGCAGCCTAATTTTTTCCTAGTTTGAATCAAATAATAATAATACTAATAATAATAACAGCGCAAGAAAGGGGAATATAGAATTATGTTGTCGAGTCTTTGCCCCCAACCCTCCTAGAACAAGAGGATGATGATGACTAATAATAATTAATTGGAATCAGATAATATTAAAATCAATATAATAATAATTTCCATCAACATATTTATCCCATTCAAACAAGAAGAAGAACTTCGATAAGAAAAATATTATTTTTAAAAGTGCACACCCAAAACTTGATAGCTAGGCACCATTGTCAGACCAATAATAGAATGCTATTATCAATTCGTGGTAAGTAGATTCACCGTACTTCCGATAGAGGAATATTACGATATGTTGGCAGATCCTCTTATGCACTGTGACAGGAGTAATGTTGGCGCCATTGCGAGTGAGATACTCAGAACTGCGAGGGTCGTGTTTTCTGTTATCAGGGAAATTGTCGCAAGCTTTACAAAACTAAATGTTAGTCTTAATGTAATTAATTAATGCTATTTTTTAATGAAAACATTTTATTTATTATACAAGCAATTTTAGAACAATGCTCAATGGTATCTATAAATTAAACAAAAGTTTAGGGTTCAAATATTTACATATTATACACAAATATCAAATAATAAAACTGAAAAATTTCTTAATAAATATTACGGGACTCGCTTCCATAAATAAATGAAAAATATAAAT
>JADDOH010006621.1:0-66069 GCA_016648135.1 Agrypnia vestita | reverse complement strand
CGCGTTTGTTGATTTGCTTCACTCAATTCGTGAGGTACCCACCTTTCAATCTTTTTCACCTTACCAATTTGCTTCAAGTGGATTAAAACAGTTTTATCACTAACACCGCAGCCTGCAGCTAACTCGGATGTGGTTTGCGATGGATCCGCTTCCACAATAGCCTTCAATTCTTCATTATCAACTTTGGTCTCCGGCCGTCCACGGGGCTTGTTCTGCAGGTCGAAATTTCCAGAACGAAAACGTTGGAACCAAAAACGCACTGTGTTTTCTTTTGCGGCACCGTCGCCATACACATCATTAATCCTTCGAGCCGTTTCTGCAGCACTGGTGCCACGGTGGAACTCGTACTCGTAAATAACGCGATATTTCAAGTTTTTCATTTTGTAAACTGAGTGACGCAAAGAAAAAAACAATTGAGGAAAAAACAAATGAATTATAATTTTCAAAACACAAATACATGAGTAAATAGCTGTATAAATTTGGATTTGGAATTCCTAACAAAAGAGAAGATATTTGAGATCAAATTTGCCAGTACGGCAAAACGCCAATTTCATATGTAAGGACCTAATATATCCATTCGATATTAAATATTTAAACAAGCTGTTATTTTCTAAAATGATTAACAAACATTTAATTACTTATTTGTCACCCGAAGAACGATATCGAAAAAGGATACCGACGAAGGAAATGATTGTTTTCAAATCTGGTTGGTTAAATGATATACATATAAACAGATACGGTTATATAAACATCGTTCATTATAAATTGTATGTATATAAAAAATAAAATATTTCTCTTAAAGTGATGCTGCATTTAAGTTGGAATTTTAAATAACGCTGTGATCTCATCCCATTTGAATCAAATATTGGATCCGTACCTAATTAAGTTTTTTATCGTTTTTATTTTTATTGTTATTGAACTATTTCCAAATAATGTAATATATAGTTTCGGAGTAATGTATAGTTGAAAGGTTATTATTGCTTCTGATATACGTGTAAACGTATTTACTGATGCTATTAATCATGACTTGTAACTGGATGAGTATATTATACTATACAGGGTGTCTCATAGCTAGTAGCAAAAACTATAAAGGTGGATTTCTGTATTGATAATAAGTAGAAAATATTCAAGCAACCTAATATCAATAGTTATGGAGATATGCAATATTTAAGTTTGCTTATTTTTAAAAATATTTCCGACTTATTTTTTGCAAAAAATTGCACTTACAGTAACTTATATCGATTATGAAAAATTCACTAGTTCTAAAAAAGTCGAATAAAAAGATAAAAACCTTACAATAATTGAAAATAGAATTTTAATAAGGTTTTTATCATTTTATTTGAGTTGTACTGAAGCATAAATATGAATAATATTGATTTTTATAATCCACTAGCTGTTCGTACCCGGCGTTGCACGGGTTAAGGATCAAGTTGAAAATAAATTTGTGGGGGAAACAAAGGTTTGATTCGAACGGTATAGATTTGCATCGAAAATATGTCAGTGGAAGGTGTATGAGAATAGGGGGGAAATATCGCCTATGTTACTGCCGAGTCCTAAAGCATAAGTTTCCAAATTTTGAATCCGATTGGTCAAACGGTACAGATTTGCACCGAAAATATATCAGGGGGAGGGGGAGCGGTATAAGAATAGGGAGAAAATATCGCCTGTGTTACTCGCCGAGTCCTAAAGAATAAGTTTCCAAATTTTGAGTCCGATCGGTCAAACGGTACAGATTTGCATCGAAAATATGTCGGGGGTGGGGAAGGGGTACGAGAATAGGGGGAAATATAGCCTGTTACCCGCTGAGTTCTAAAGAATAAGTTTCCCAATTTTGAGTCCGATCGGTCAAACGGTACAGATTTGCATTGAAAATATGTCAGGGGGAAGGGAAGGGATATGAGAATAGGAGGGAAATGTTGCCTATGTTACCCGCCGGATCCCAAAGCATAAGTATGTAAAATTTGAATCGTATCGGACAAACGGTGTGGATTTGTATAGAGAACAGACAGACAGACATTGAGTTTTATAGGTATAGATATATGTAAGTTACTGTAATGATTGTTCAACTTTTTTAAAAAAATAAGTCAAAAACATTTTTAAAAAAGCAAATTTTGATATTGCACATCTCCATGACTACTGATGTATTAATTAGGTCATGGTTGGTTGAACATTTTCGAACTATTATCAAGTCAGGAATCCACTTGTAAAGTTTTTGCTACTAACTACCTATATGTCTTCGAATTTGATAAGTACCTATCCGTAAATATGTATATACATTCGTTTCACGTCTAGAAAATTATTTAGAACAAGTTCTTTTCATCAAGAACATAGTAAATAAATCAACGTCCTCGTCTTACAGATCATATATTAATGACGTCACTGATAAGAATTATATCACAAGTAATATAATTCAGAGAGCTCTGTACTTTTAATTTTAGGAATATGGTTAAGTTTACGTAATATTTGTGATAAATGGGTTTAAATTAAAGAAATTTGATAAATACCTTATAATATTTTATTAAATTTGACTTATTTTTAAACAAAATTTAAAAAATAATGCACTTTTTAGACTTTGACCACATGAAATCACTTCTATGAACATAACATTTTAACTACGCCTTAATAAACAAAAAATACTCTTATTTACGAAAAAATAAACTATGACAAATGAAAAAAATAAACCTCTTCTAACTAAAATGGAAATTATATAAGAGGTACCAATGGGGTCTCTGAGACCCCACGTCCGCAGTTAAAGATTAAATTTCATTATTTCTGAATGGATGAATACACGGCACGTAGTAGTGCGAGACCGAATACTTTAAGAAGAATACGTTATGTAGGTATACGAGCACGATCGAGTGAACGATTTCTAAATCGATGCTCGAATGATTTCATTTGCCGCTGACGGTGTCGCATTACAGTCGATTCGATGATTAACGCGAAAATGATTTAAATTATACCATTGTCTGCACATATCTCCATTTACCTACATGCAGGCAACATCGACAGAGTATATTTATATTTTTATCGCGGTTGTTTGATGTTCGTGGAACACCACAGACTTAAAAATAATAATTGTATTAATAAGATTTTTAATTGTATACTTTGATTATCGGCCGTATTCAGAAAATAACAAGATTATTTATAGATAATCTCATTATTTTCAATTTCAAAAAAAAGTCTCGAGTGTCGCCGCTACGGCGACAAGAAAGTAAGGATTTATTTCTCAATATTTTTAATATATTGGGTTTATTAGTTTTCAATATAATTTAACCAGAATCATATTAGTACAATTAAATTAAATAGCAATAAGTTAAGGAATTTAATCGAGAAACAAGTAATAACATACCAAAAAACTTTCGAGTGCAAAGGGTTAAGAATATTTTTATTTTTTTTTATAAAAAAATATTGAACAGTGGCGGAAAATTTTTGGGTTTTGTTGACTACCGAAAAAAAGTTCCCCTGCGGTGACCATTCCCATTTCATCTGTAATCATCAGAATTAAAAAAAAAAAAGTTTATCAAAACTGATACTATAATTTAGTCTTTGACGTAGGAGTTTTTAAAAATACAGATTTTGGACAAAATGGCGAACGTTTGAATTTAAAATGGGGTTTTTTTAGGGGAAAAATCGGGTTTATTATGCCGATAAAAAACCAAGTCAGTAAGTCACCGTACGGCGCGGGGCGTAATCAACAAAGAGATGCCACTATTATCAGCAATAACTTTGTTATTTCTTTTTAATTTTTGCTTGTAATTTTCACCAGACATTCTTAAGACATTATTAAGCTTTAAGAAAATGCAAAAATTTAAAAATCGATTTTTTCGAAATGTCTAGGTAGGTATTCCCCCTTAACTACAATATTGGAAAAATAAAAAAAATCAGTATCGTAAAACTGAAAATAAAACCATGTATCGTAAAACTGAAAATAAAACCAATTCTTACATTCGTATCGGATAAATATTTCATTTTGTTTTTTTTTTCCCAGAGATAGATCAAAATTAGTTACACTAGAAAGCTTGTTGTTAGCCTATTCGAATAGTGTAATCTAAATCTCGTATTTATTACAGTATATCTGTATAAGTCTTTATCTTATCATATGTCTCAAGATGGTTATAAAACCATATCAGTGTAATTAAAAATAAATTAGAAAATTGTGTATTTAATTTGAATACATGGCACCTGGTGAATAACAGAGAAAAAATAAACCGAATGGCAGCTGATCTAAAGTAATTTATTTACTAAATATACTTATGGTTTATGTTATAAAAATGTGATTGAAATACAGCCTTTGCAAAGTAATGAAATTATAGAACAAATGGATAATTTTATTAATATAAAATTGTCTTCTTCTTTTAAAATTTTACTTTTTAATATTAAGCTAATTTTAAAATTATTTTTATTATTATTCCTTTTTTTATTGCTTAATAATTAAAAACGTGTACCTTAAGTCAAGTTTCTGTTTATATAATATAAATATTATATTATATATTCGAACTATTGTTTTAATTTGTAGTAATATTAATTTATTATAAGGTAATCTAATAATACCTAACCTGCAGAAAAACAGTAAGTTATTTTGTGGGTTCATTTTTTTTTCAGGATATGGTTAATAAAAATTTGTAAATTTTGAATGAAAAAACACTACCGTATCTTCATTTTTTAACTATCATCGTAACATTCGCTGTGATACAATAGTGTAATATCGACTATACATCCTCCGAGGACTACTCGATACATCAAAATAACCGTCGTATTGATAACTTAATATGTATGTCTGAACTCCGCGACCGTACGCCAAACATAATGGACGGAAGTCGTTGGAGGTTGGTGTATTATCACGTTTGTAACTTTATTGAAGAATACTCTTCATCATAATAATACGTACTTCAGGCCTAACAATGCAGCTGGCAAATTATTCAATTACTTCATTATCTGGAGTTGGAAGCAGTCGTCTTGGATGCACTTTGGCGCTATGTGACAGTTGCTAGGTGAGGAAGCAAATTTCGGATAATGATGTCAACTTTTGTAACAGCAATCTGTAAATAATTAACAAGAAGAAGGTTCTGGGATTGAAGGAAGGACTGGGATTAAGGCTGGCAATTTCATACTTCAAGGAAAATAGGTATTCTACCTAGTATCGGATATTTATAAGGAGAGGGTATAATGTGGCCCATGTAAAAAAAGATGGATAGTTAGCTGGAAAATAAATAGAAAAAAAAATCACCACGAGTATTGGAATAAGTACTTAACCTACATATCGTTAATTACATGATAATTGAAACAATTTCAACTATCGTAAAAACCCGAGAATAACTAAAAAAAAAATGGTTAAAAAAAAGTGTAGGTACCTAGGTATATCTTATTTTATTTTGTGCGCGGCGTTAACAATTTGACGACACGACATTGTACACAATAAATAAGAATGGTATGGTTATTAAACCTCTTCCAAGTGCGTGAATCACAGCGTGACTACCCTCCTTCACCAACAAATGCTACAGTGTCTATATCTAAACCTGTCAAAATTCTTATACGATAAAAACATTTCAAAGAATTATGATAAAGCGACATTTTCGAAACAAACTTGAAAACCACGAAGATTTTTTAGATTTTTAGACGTTGCAATTGTGTTTCTATGTCTTTAAATTTAAACCCATTTAATTTTCAAACTGTAAATTTCAGTTGTACATCATGCATCAGCATTTTACATAAATGTATTTCTATTTCAAACTATATAAATCGAAAGTGCAACTATGATTGACTAAAGCAGGGAGATACAGGTGTATCTGATTGCCGAAACTGGAGTTTTAAAGCAACGTATGTTTTTTGCATAAATTGCACAAGACCTTGCTTATTTAATAATATAAGAGGTACTTGAAAAAACAGTTTTATAATTTCACATAATTGTTTTAAAGTGCACACTTCCTCGAGAAAAGTAGGTATACAACAAAGAAACACGAACAGTCATCTATACTGAATGCTGTTGACATAACTCTAATTGAGGAAGTCGCGTAGGTGAAAATGGATGGGTGGGTATGCGGCTTCATTGTCCGAAACACTACACGGACAGCCTGAAAAATAATAACCAACGGAATTTTCCATTCACAGAAACTTGAATAATTAATGAAAACACGACGAGCAGACGTCATTAAAGCTATGCGACTCGCACACAAAGCACAAATCTAATCGAAGGCTATTAAAAATCTGTAAATACGCTATTACTTAAGTGGAAGGTTTTAATTTACATATTGGTCTTAATTTGGAAACATGTTATTTAATTATTTATTTTACAAAACGATCACCAACAGGTTATTAATGATAGTGACAGATAGTCCTAGTCGACATTAAAGTAAAATGTAAAAACATTTTACGTCAACATCATCGACCGACCAGATATGCTGGACAAGATAAATAAAACATCATGCATCACTAGTAACTAAAAACTCTAAATACTCAAGCTTCTAAAATTATATATATTTTGTCTAGATTCACAAAGATTGATTCTGCAACGGATTCACAGGACGGATATCTGCGACTACACCCTGATTGGATAATTATTAGTGGAGTAGGTTATTATATTATTAAGAATTTGGGGATCTAATTGACTCCCGTCTAATGATTAAGTGGTCGGTGGTTCGAGCCCCGTTCCAGGACTACAGCAATTTAGTCCTGTTTTCAAGAATAAGAAACACTTAGCTTAATTTGAAAGTAATAAGAATACATGTATTCCGTGTTCGCATCTCAATTTTTTATTAAATGTAGGTACACCTTTATTTTAGCAAAATTCTACTTCTAAGTACTTCTCATTAAAAGTGTCCGTAAGTCAAAAGAGGTTAATTTTGTATGAGAGCAACAAAAATTATCATTTTTAATGTTGTTGTTTTACTTATGAACGGAAGCGACA
This sequence comes from Agrypnia vestita, assembly GCA_016648135.1. NCBI lineage: Eukaryota > Metazoa > Arthropoda > Insecta > Trichoptera > Phryganeidae > Agrypnia > Agrypnia vestita. The sequence goes on along the minus strand of JADDOH010006621.1, from coordinate 59,165 downwards.
TGTGCTGCTAGTAGGAATACAAATTATTCTGTTTGCTAATATATAAGAATTAACAATATAATATATAACCAAAAGCCGTTCACAGAGAAGGTGAATTAATTTAAAAACAGTTTTCACGGGGCCTAGAAATCATTTATTTATGGTTTTTGTGTATAATTTGTAGAATTCCTTTTTTTTAGCTAAATTTAAAATGAATTAAATTTAATGAATGTTATTATTACTGAAATTTAAAATAAATTAAATTTTAATAAATATTATTAAGTTCTGCGGGTTATCTATTTTTAAGTGTTACAGCTGTTTCGACTTGCAAGGCCATTATCAAACAGTGGATATACCTACCACGTACAAACGACTTAAAAATTTTAAGTTACCCCTTCCTCTTTAGAGTAATTAGCTATTTGTATTAGATATAGGGCTTCACCACAAATATCTAATTACTCTAAAGGGAAAGGGGTAACTTAAAATTTTATAAATAAGTCGTTTGTACGTGGTTTATCTGTCACAGCCATCTGGTTAAATTAGCCAGTTAGTTGGACGCCTAGGCCGTTCATTAAACGCTGGCATTCAATTAAATAGCTGAAGGATAACTAGCCAAGTCATTGAGAGCAACGTTAAACTAAAGTGCCACCACTATAACTTGGCGTGCGAGGGAGGGCGCCCCTGTCGCGAAACAGAAGTTGCCAGGTTGTAAATTTATTACACAATACATAATGTACTGAATGTCCGGCGACCAGTGTCAGAGCCTTCAATATAAATTTGGTCGGGTAACAGCGCGCTCCGCGGCGGCCGCTCTATCTGTCAAACTGTCAGACGGTAATATCGGTCCATTATTTGCTTTTTCAGCTTCGCAAAACTTTAATACTTCATTGGCAACAGTTCTTGCACCACCCCGGACTGTTTTGGTTGTTTTGGACATAATAATTCAGTGTATATTGGTAATCAAGATGTCACAGCTCCCGAGTAAAAACAAAATTGTACTGAATGACAGGGCGAGGGGTTACCGCCGGGTGCGGGCGGGGCGGGTTTTAGTTCCAATCTTGTCGCACGCCAAGTTATGTTGGGTAGGCAATAGATGGCTGAACGTCGTGTAGTCATTTAGTTAAATCGGATACTGACGAATTTCTGATGTTTAGTTAGGGTGACCATGAGTTCACAAATTATTTACGACTACTTATTACTAATACCTAGCACTAAGTAACTAGTAATCTATATAAATAAAAATGTAAATGTTCGTTTGTACAAAATCGATAATCTTTGAAAGTTCTTCACTGATTGCTATGAAATTTTGGCACAACGTTGCATTCAAATACGAAGATATTTTTGAATACCTGATTTGTTTTTATATACCTACTATTTATTTACATAAATAAAGATGTAAATGTTCGATTGTCCAAAATCTTAAATCTACTATGGTTCTTTTTGATGTTGCATTATTTGTTTTAAACTGGTCTAAATTTGAATCACTTGGCTGAGTCTTGGTCAGTCATCTTCAAAGGGCTGACTTTCAATACGCCAAGTCGTTAAACGTTGAGTGGATCTAGCGCAATTAACTATCGGCCTAGGCATCCAATTGGATGCCGGCGTTTAATGAACGGCCTAGGCATCCAACTAACTGGCTAATATAACCAGATGGCTGCGACATATCCACTGTTTGATAATGCCCTTGCAAGCCTTAACACTTAAAAAAAAAACCCTTAAACACTTAAAAACAACACTTAAAAATAGATAACCCGCAGAACTTAATAATAATATTTATTAAAATTTAATTTATTTTAAATTTCAGTAATAGTAACATTCATTAAATTTAATTCATTTTAAATTTCATTAATAATAATTATTAAAATTTAATTTATTTTAAATTTCGCTGAAAACCCAGAAATCATGTTGACTTCACTTTTCTATGTTCTTATTTTATTGTTTTCTTATTTTACTATAACGTGCAAATTATTTTTTTTATCAGTAGTTTCGAGACACATATTAAAAAAAAAAATAGTGATCGACGCTTAAGCGACATATATATTTATTTTAATTTTTCTAATTATAATTTGAGGTCCTTTATTATACAGTTGGTGGCTCTGTTAATATATGTGTGAAAAGTAATCACGCCACTACGCCATAGTAACTGACAAGTTAACATCGCGCCGAGGGTTACAACAGCCGTGAAAAAACCGCCATCACAGAAGTGCGAAGCTTCCGACATCATCACCTAGGGAGGAGTGCTGTCGCCGAAAAAACTCGGAAAAAGATTCCGGCGTAATTGATGTCGAAATTATCAACAGTCTTGGTTCTTGGTCAATCGTGGTTTCCGGCGGGTAATGAGCGCCGCCCGCTCAATTATCTGTCCACTGTATATGGTATGTACACTAGGGCTGAGAGAAAAAACATTTTTTCCTGGATATTAATTTGTATTTTCGTAGTACAACACTCAAACTATTAATGAATTGTAATTTCATATTCAGGTGGCGCACTGGTCGCAAACATTTCAACATTTGTATCAAAATATTTTATATTTTGAAATTTTCCTCGGTAAAGGAGGGACCGAAACAAAATGTGTCGGCGGTTAGATTGATTTTTAAATTAAAAATTTTACACATCCAATTTATGTATGTATTAATATAAAACACTCGTGACATTTATTATAATGAAGTAGTTTAAAAGGCAGGTAGGCCCAGAAATAGTGTACTCAGAGTAAAATTGAAACAAAATTAACGTATTTTTTCCGAAACCCCAATTTCTTAAGACACCTGAAAATTATGCGGCATATGTTTACATAGTATTTGTTTAATTGGCTTAATATTGTGTCTTACCCTAGAAACAAGTAAAAGTAGATAATAATTTATAGATTGATGGATTAATTTACATAATAATATGTACAAAATATGTTTAATTTATCTCTCCCTTGCTGACAGGATATTTTAGTAACACAGGAGAGCGAAATTAAAAAGAATGAAAAGAAGTTCCCACCCTAGTGTGTGCACCGGCTCTGAGCGGCCGGGCGGCTGTCGACCGCCTCGGATGCGTCCAATTGAGGCAGATTAGGTGCCGCCCTGGGGGTGCTGCTGCCCGTCTCGTCTTACATCTGACACCCACTCCCTCGGCCCTCCTCAACTATCGTCTTACTAATTTAGACAATAACTACAGTAAGTCTTTGTAAACTAATTGGAGATTGTATTGAATTTGCATTGAAACACGACGCTCGAGTCTTGTCCTAACGAGCACTACGCTTAAGAGATAGAATTTACCCGCTTAGTGTCAATTCCGTGTATCAATAATACAAAAACAAAAATTGATTTCTATTTAAAATGGAACGAAGCTATTTATATGAGAAACGTGTATGGAAGTCACTCATACGATGCAACCTTATTTTATTTACTTTTTTACGAAGCAGAAAACATACCTAACATGTATTTGGGAAACAAAACGCTATTTTATTTTACGAGTAAAAAATATGTGTTGCAATCATTCTATGTTCTGTGGTTGCAATTAAGTTTTTCGTTTCAAAAAAATTTTCGTCAATTTTGAAAGGTGCCTCTTCCATTTTCCAATCGTTATTTTTATTTATTTAGGCGTACCTACAGAGTGAATGCAACAAATATGCATTTAGGTTTGATTTTTTAAATGTTTCAATATTTTACATTAAATGTGTTTAGTGTTTTTATGGAAAAAATTCGTCATCTCCTTAGCTAGATCGAGGTCTGTAGATAGAATCAAAAATTATATTTTTTATTTCAGTATTAAATACAGATACATATTTTCAAAATTTTTATCAATTCTTACGCTTATCATAAATTAATTGAACGAATTAACGAGAATTTTTGAAGTTACTTCGTAGTTACAATTGACAATCGAATTTAGACATTGGTTTTGTCGGTTTTTCCATTAAATTTTTTTTCAAATTTAACCTATTAGTAAAAAGGGAATAATATGCCACACTACAACCTAATATAATAAATTAATGCAATTCAATCACACACATTCTTATTTACGTAACTTAAAATAAACTAGCGGCGATAATTATTATTATCAAAACATCAGAAAGGTTTAAGTCTTCGATACTGAGATATAGATATCTTCGATATCTATTCGTGTTCGTGTATTCGTGGCGCATTCAAAAGTTTATAATAAAGGTTACTTTCAAAAAACCCATAATGAAGAATACCAAATTTGCACGAATGCTGAACGATAATAGACATCATTGTGGTGACAGACTGGACAGAAATCGTATGGTGTACGCGCTGCTTTTGCGATGATTACCAATAAGTTTAGTAATAATGGCCTTGACACATTCCTTCTTGCACACTTCCAAAGACCCTTCCTCTTACTCATCTCTCGTGAAGTACAGTTGCCGGCAAACTTCTTGAAATTTTTTGGCGTGGTGGGGGAATGCGCAGAAGACAAAATTTGGGTCTCTTTGGTGGAATGGTACATGCGCAAACTTTCCACCACTATGCCGAAAAATTTCAAGATGTTTGCCGACTACTGTACTTAAATCATACGAATTAGTTCGCATTTTGGCGGACATGACGTTTCCTGTGAATTTACGAAGGGTTTAGTCGCCGCTTAAAATAAAATACTGAAAATTTTGCCGTCGGTAAAGAGATAGCTAGTAAGAATACTCGTATATGGAAGGGGATGACTAACTAAAGTGGAAACATTGTGAAATTCCTGTTTGAAGGCTGTTGGGGCGTGGAGATACGATCGATAATATGTATTTTTAGAGCATTCATCACTTAGATAACACGAGGGTTGCTTTAGCCGATACTTTTCAGAGTTCACCCTGGCTCTTTCGCCCTAGACTCCACGAGTCGATCCTAAACACGCCATCCTCATCAAATAGTATATCATTAATTGAGTTGTATCAGTCACCATAATGTCTGAGAATAACGTACAACACATTTTATTACTATAAATATGCTTTTTTATAATTATTTCTTTTGTATCCGTTTCTACGTAATTATTATATTATTACATATAATGTTAGGTAGAAATGCAAAGTTAACGCATAATATGGCTGACAGACTCACGTTTGGGTTATTAATTTAATTATTGTATTTAATTCATGTTTTTCTATTTTATTTTAAATATAACAGGTAATGGAAGTAAACAACATTATTTAAAAGATGCCTACGGTAAAACTAATCGTAAAATTTTTATCAATAAAAAAAATCAGGGTCGTGCAGTGCAGCGCGATACAATGTACGATTGAACCATCGACTAATTTAATGTGAATTTACAAACATATTAGTAATCGACGATATGTGTATTTATAAAGTCTAGACAGGGAAGTATAAATGAAATATTATCTGAAATTTCGGCAAAAATGGCACGGAATCTTTTGATTTCTATGATTGGATCTTTTGATTTACCTACTAATATGTAAATCGGTATAATAATCTAAAAAGTTTCTCCTTTATGTTATAAAATAATTTTGCTGTGTAAGGGTCTATCGCAAACGAAATAAGGTTGCTAAAGCGGTTATAGGATCAACTCATAGGCAATATTATATATATATATATATATATATATCTATATATATATTATATATATATATATATATAATATATATATATATATATATATATATATATATAATATAATGTATTACAACTTAAAATTGTAACATGTCAGTATATTTTTCTTACGAAAATTATTTTGTTATGTTTAAATATAATACGAAGTAGGTAAGTATGCGGAGTCCGAATAAACATGTACAGCATGTGCAATATGAATAAATCGAAAGTGGAAGGCCTGAAGAATCCAGCAAGTCCAAGGAAAACACGGCAAGATTAAAATGGAAAAAAGCCATATAAAGAACATACGTAATCGACAGGTAGGGCTACGCCGTGTGTATTAATTACGCGGCGAATGTTCCTGCATGTGGGTATTACACGCTACTTGTGCATGAGAAGAGTAAATGCCATCTTGCAGTGCCGTATTAAGGCAACCGTCATTGAATTCGGTAAAAGTATACAAATATTGTAAGACGCATCAAATATTCTGTAGTTGGCACCCTTATACACACTGGATCAGTAAATCGGACAGTGAACGATGATTAATATATTTTGATAGATGAAGATCTTCCACTATAAATAATAAATTTTTTATTAATAATTAAAAAACTACATAGTTATAAAGATAACTGTTAATTATTTGGACGCCGCTTGAATAAGGTTTTATTTTAAATATACTATATCACTCTACTACACTGGTCTGCAAGGCAGGATCTGCCAAGAAAAAATAAATCCTTACATATATAAAAACAGTTATTTCTTTAATAACAAAAATGTTGAATGAACTAAAATAGAATCAGAAAATAAAATAAAATGTTTTGGTACGAATATTTAAAATTATACATGGATTATTGAGCAAACAAATACTTACTTTAATGACAAAACTAAATAATGATTTTAATTAATGGTAAAGGTGGTAAAAATAAAGGATTTAAAAAAAATGCAAACAGTTTGTAATGAACAATTTTAAGCGACTATTGTTAGTATAATATATTTAATAATTAAATACGTTGTTTTTATTTTTTTTTAAATGTGGTCCGCCATAAGTAATACGAAACTATACACAAATATTAAAAACACATAAAAATTGTTGCGTTCATATTAATTATCGATAGACGAAGGTGTTATGTGATATTCCTTCAACTTAACACCTTCAACTGTTTACTCTAAAACAAACAAGAAAATACGAAGTGGTTGAGATGTATGTGTATGTGTGTGTACCTTTATTATATTCTATATTAAAAAATGCAAGAAGAAAAGCTAGTAACTCAACTTTAAATTTTTTTTATATATATTTTTTAATTTTATATATTTTTTTACAATTTTTTTCATAATTTTTAATTTTGTTTACCTAAAAAGCATCGTTATTGTTTACATTCCTCTATTGCACACGTTGGATTAACTTGCCTCCTTTACCACAGGTCTAGTTAAGGAGGCAGTGATTAACTTTTACATGAAATTAAAAAAACAATAATGAAGTGTAAAAGTATAATACTATGTACTCACTATGTACCTATGCTTTAACAAATAAATAAATTTACTATAAATTTAGTAATCTTGGTCCATTAACCTATTTCTAATCATGACCATAAAACAATTTGTTTTCAATTCCAAATAACTAAACGCTGTATGACACGAAGGGCTACATCATTATTGGAGACGGCCCTGTTCAGTAAGGGAAAATATGATTTGATGCACTGTAAGCAGAAAGATCCCGACCCAATTTTAGGAATCCCACGATAGTAACATGTGTATAACCCGAGATATTACCGAAATTAGATCAAAACTAATAATTAATGAACCAGTTGATGATGCTTAGCTATTGAATAGTGCGCAGGTTTTATTCGTAAGAATAATATTTTTTCACATATTAAAAGTTATTTATAATCATTATTATTTATATTATCTTTCTTTCAAAGTTTCCTTCCCTGCTGATTTAAACATAAATATCTTAAAAAATTGTTTAGCCTTAAATTTTTAAAAATATAAGAAAAATCGCGCTTTTTGGAATAAATTTGGTTTATAAAAAGCATCGTTGATATTTTTTGGGGTCATAAGTATCATCGAGAACAATAAATAATATCGGCTTATTAGGCAACGATTAGTAGCGGAATAAGCCGACAACGAATAGAAAGCATCAAGTTAGATACTGTACGAGTAGGAAGCGGATAGCGGTACCGAGAATAAATAATAATGTATTTTTGTGTCGACCGGCGAACGTATCCTGGCGCGTACCAAAAAGTACGCGGCTTACATATTAAAATATTCAATTTCGAAATGACACAACCCACCTCTTATGACGGCCGGCTCGCGAAAAATGTCAATGACAACTGTCGCCAGGTGGTCGCCAGCGGTGATCCAAAACACCAATCGGCACACCGCGGCAACAACTGACACTTCTGCGAGTCAAAATTCCAATTTCGAATTGGCAAAACACTTCAGTCTACTGTCAAATTCACGCACGTAATCGCACGAAGAAAAAATGTGAACGCGATGGAACAATTTTTGAATCTGTTTCGAGCGTACGACTTAGCGGGAAACGAGCGACTGACGTACTGACGATTGGCCCCGGCCCGTCGGCTGACTTTTGAATGACTATGGGCGGTAGTACGGCGATGGCGCGGGGAGGGGGGGTTAGAATGGACGCGGTAGTGGGGGCATTCATTCATGAAGTCGCGCAGACACTACGCCATGTGGTGGGAGGTAGAAATCGCATTTTTTTGCAAACGACTCGTAGTGAAACGCGGTGCGGTGTGTCTGTGTGTGTGAGGCGAGCGATAGATCAATGTAAACATACATAATACGATGAACAGCTGATGCGAGAGTGCGTAAAGCCGCAAACCAAATGGGACAATGACAGATGGTATTGTAATAAAGTAAAAAACTCGAACGCCCCGCGATCACGATGGCCGACCTATCGTCGGAGAAACATAAATGCGTGGGCCCGGATATTTAAATGTGATTAAAATAATTAGGGCTACGACACGTGGATAAAGAGGGTCCAACTACGTAAGTCAGACTATTATTAATTAGGGCTACGACACGTGAATAAAGAGGGTCCAACTACGTAAGTCAGACTATTATTAATTAGGGCTACGACACGTGGATAAAGAGGGTCCAACTACGTAAATCAGACTATTATTAATTAGGGCTACGACACGTGAATAAAGAGGGTCCAACTACGTAAGTCAGACTATTATTAATTAGGGCTACGACACGTGGATAAAGAGGGTCCAACTACGTAAGTCAGACTATTATTAATTAGGGCTACGACACGTGGATAAAGAGGGTCCAACTACGTAAGTCAGACTATTATTAATTAGGGCTACGACACGTGGATAAAGAGGGTCCAACTACGTAAGTCAGACTATTATTAATTAGGGCTACGACACGTGGATAAAGAGGGTCCAACTACGTAAGTCAGACTATTATTAATTAGGGCTACGACACGTGGATAAAGAGGGTCCAACTACGTAAGTCAGACTATTTGCTTATATGTGCCCGTATTGTTGCTGGCCAATGACATCTCGAATTGGTCTCGAATGTTGATTTCTCGTAGAGTTTTGTCGGTAATAGTCTGCATCAGTCGGTCTTTCTGCTATGCGTGCATAATACAATAGACAATGGATGACAACTCGCTCCGTCATCAACTCTGTATTATCCTGTACTCGTCGGTGCATACGCACTATGACAATATGTGATACACAAATGACCGTGATTAACGCAATGTTAATAATTAAGTCCCAGGCAATTGTAGTTGGTACCTAGCTCGCGACCAACATCCACATTGAAAAATTCAACGCTCCCATTACTTTACACCAACAATCAGTGCACCATCTATGCTAAAGTTGTGAAAAACCTAGGCATCCTAATTTATGTATTCACTCCTTAAGCAGACTTAAGAGCTTTCTCCCTATTTACTGTAGAATAAGAATCACGAAATCCTTACTTCTTCCCCTGCTTGCTTGTTCTGATGCGTGTTATCTGGTTGTCAATGTAGAGCTAAATAAACAGGAACGCCTTTAAAACGTATGTATCCGATTCATCTTCGAACTCAAAAAATTCGATCACATATCGTCTTTTCGCAATATTATCCATTAACCTACAATAACTTAACACCATTACATGTTTTATCTTTACTTTATCGTGTATTTTTTCAATCTTCACTCACCTTAATCTAAATCAAACTTTCTGTTTTTCTTTCTGGGGATCCATTCCCAGTGAAGGATGGATCCCCAGTGATACTGAATTCTTCAGCTACTCATTCTAAGTGCAGTCGGCTGGGATGTGTAATCAACTTTGCACAAATATTACGTCACAGACCATAACTATCTTCAAATGCAGACTAAGGGCCGGTTGTTTCAAGTTGGATTAAAGTAAGCGTTCTCTTAAAGCATAGATTTTTACGTTCTCCACCAATCAGACGACCCGTTTTCGTAAAAATCTATGCTTTTATCGACCGCTTACTTTGATCGAACTTGAAACAACCGGGCCTAAAACAATTTTACCTTTACCAAAACCTTGTTTAACCCTTTCTTGTCCACACACATCTCCTACTCGTCTAGTTATTAGGGAGCTAGTTTTGTTACTGTAACATTTTATACCGGAAATCTTAAAAAAATAAAGTTGTGTTTTGTGTGGCTGGTTGGAAGAACTTGCCAACTGGTAATAAACTCGTCGTTGTAATATTTATTTATTTATTAATCAACGCCCTAGTGGGCTTTTACAGTACAAGAAAATTAAAAAGATTTTTATAAACCTAATATAAAACACATTTTACAGTAAATAATTAAAAAATAATAATATAAATAAAACACATTTGAGATAAATGAACGTGGTGATATGTAACAATGTAAAACAATATATACGTATATATAAACGCACAGGGCCATATATATATATATTGCCCTGTGCGATTAGCGAAACTTCCGAGTTCGAGGTTTGTGTTTTCAACCATTAAAATACTTAAAGACATTAAAACTTTAATCAAGCTTATAATATTATAGGGGATCCGTGTGTAACAATACTTAGCACTAAAGTGGGACAAAATATTGTACTTAAGCTGTATCTAGAAATATGATGCAAGATGTGTTAAATCTAAAAAATATATATCTATAAGATGTAATCTCTTATTACCGCCCAGAGCGATAAAAATGTATGTAGGAAAAATAACACAGGTACCGTAAAATGGTGTGAGTAGAAACTGGCAGGTGTATAGGAACAATTCTTGGTAAAAACTTTAGCAGTCGTACACTACTTAAAAAAGTAAAAAGTAAAAGTACAATCATCAAGTATCCACTTACTTAAAAAAGTAAGTGGATACTTGATGATACAAATTAAAGTAGATACTTTAATTTGTATCATCATTCAATATTATTTTTACTCAAGGGTAACACTTTGCCATAAATAAAGTTCATTAGGCACAGTTTTAAATGTTGCGAGTTAAATATGAGTTATAGAAGTCTGCATTTTTGTATAGCGTCGAAACTCACTTATTTAACATATAAAAATACAGTTAATTTAATAGAAATTAAAACCTTAACAATCATTAGTTATTCGTGAAGCTGTTTAAGTACTTTAGTAAGCTTTAATTTGTCGTAAAAAAGATATGTTTAATGTTTATTGTGAATCTGTCACATTTTCGAAATGATGGGGTAAATAGAAACAACAAGGGGTGAATATAAACGAATAGTGCAGTTAAAATAGAAACGACTGGAGGGGGTGAATGGTAACAAGTAATGGCGTCATTAGAAATAATGTACATATATGTTTTCTTTTAAATTACAGTTCGGTTATTTGTGTGTTGTTTAAACATTTATTTTTTCTAATTAAGATAAATAATAGAAGTCTCACAGAGACGAAGTTATTTATATGAAAAAAATATATGGCAGTCTTTTGCATGATGGCGCAGGGCTTACAATCTGCATGAGCTAGGTTAAGTGATCACTCTATACATTAAACAAACAAAAATATTGATTTTCAGTATTCTAGTCTATATGGTGAATAATTCGGAAGAATATCACATACATACAATAAAAATAATATTGCTTAATACTCCAATTTAAAAATATAGTAGTATCATTACCAGCTGCGAAATCTATGTATACTGTTTCATGAGAAGAGACAACAGATGTCACTAGTATTAGCCCCTTGAAATACGGATGATTTCAAAATTTGATGTTGGATGTTTTTACGATGGAATTGGTGAATGTTGCATTGTGTAGAGTGATCACTTAAGCCAGCTCATACAGGATGTAAGCCCTGGGCCATTGTATTTAAAAATACTTATGTATAGATATAAGATAATGATTTAATTTAAAATACTTATTTGATATTTATTATAAAAGTTATAATTTATGATGTTATAAAATGGGCATGGTAAATGGGAATTGGGCAAAAATAAATAAATAAAATGAAAATCAGCACAAAGGAGGCACCTACCTACATTTTATTACATATTTTCATATGAAATTTAAAAAATGGAACATGAAACAAACACATATTTGAAATTTAAAAAATGGAAGAGAAAGCTTGTTTTGAGACCCGTGAAAAAATGAGTATTTTATCGTTTTTTAAAGCATCATGTTGATTCTATGCTGTTTTTCTAAAATATTGATAAAACGATGTAATTTTTAGTTTAAAAGAAAATTACGATCACCCACTTTCAGATTTTTTTCTTCAAATGTTGATTTCTAGGAGATTTTCCGTAACGCAGAGTTTCGATACAAATATGGTAATTTGTTGACATCATTGAACAATTTTGAAAAATTCCACAGTGTCTACGCTCTAGCCCGAGTAGCAAGTAGAAAAAGCATTTTGCGTGTGCAAAATATGTGTGCAAAATGTGTGTGCAAAATGTGTGTGCAAAATGCGTGTGCAAAATGCTGTAAAAAAAAGGTGTATACAACAATAATTTTGTGAAATAAACCTCGTTGATATACCTATATATTTCTTCAAAAGCGCTACAGTCTTACTTAATACTCGGTTTTCTGCAGCCCATTTCCATTATTCACCAGCAGAAGATCGTTGGCATCCATCTTATTTATTTACAATATTTAATATACAATGTATAAATCATATATGTTTAAGTCTACGAGTAAATAGGTAAAAGTTCGCGTGTTAAACTAGAACCGTAAAGTGGAAGAATTTAGGAAATTACAAGTTAAGTATGAAACAGTAATAGTTTTTATATTCAAATCTGCTAAAATAACACAGGGGTTTCTGAATTTTTTTATTTTTCACATCATATAGTGCTTTATTTAATTACTTTTCTTTGTATATTTTTTATTACTTTTATTATTATTTCCTTAATTATTTAAGTGTACCGTTCTTGTAATATTTTGATTGCTTTCTTGTATACTTTTTTTAAAATTGTTTAAACTGGGGTGGAATGCAGAATGTGGATTGGGAGTTGTATGACATATTAACAAGTTTTTCCGGTATAATTGAATGTCCTGATTCCAATAATGTCATAAAATAATGTCGTACTCTTATATTTATTTATATTAAACGAGTAATTCCAATTTAAAAATCGCAATTATTACCTTAGTAGGTTTGACAGGTCAACCATTTTATCTGTACGATATGCGAACTATATCATCAAAATATAACATCAAAAATAAGCAAAGCAAAGACCCCCCCACCCCCCTTTGGTGCTTACATAATACTTGAATGGCTCCTTACAACAAAATGCTTCTGAAAAATAGTATTTCTTCTCGGACTACGTGACTAGTTCAGGTTAATATAATCCCACTTCGCAGCATCGTTATTAGCGGCACAACCTAAGTCTATGCCTCACCACGCCACTGCCATTGCCCCAGTTGCAAGTGTTTGCGGTTGCACGCTGCAGTGTTCCGCGGTTCTATAAACTAGTGTAAGTAGAAAAAGGAAAGCTGCTAACTGACGACAATTTCGGAGCGTGAAATAAACGTCATTTTTAGTAGGGATCTACTTTACTGATCGATAGACTCTGTACGAGTAAATTGCGTAGTTGAATGGGTAAATATCATCTTTGACAGTGAAAGTCTTAACCAATTGATTATATTGTATTCAGATCAGATCATTATTTTCATCCATTGCCGAATGAGGTGATCCCGTTGATCAATCTATGTCTGCCACTTGATTTCCACTACTCCGATAATTTTGTCTAACTAACGATTTGGGGGTCATCTAGATCAAATAAACTTAAAATATAGGAAAAATATTCAACTTTTCGAAATGAAAATAATTTGGTCTCTATCTGCAATAGTTTATATTTTATTCAAATAAATAGTGCAGTAGGTCGAGTTACCGCCAAAGTGATCCAAACTTCGCCTATCTGTAGGGTTGTCACCTAAGTTAGTTTTTATAATTTAAATATTTGAAATTAATTTGATTAATTAATATTAATTATATAGAAACTTCCCTGGGGAAACTTGGTGCAAGCGAAACTGGTAGACGTTATAATATCAAATAATAAGTGGTTAACACGTAACGAGTAAATGGACCTATTGGAGCAAGATACAATAGAAACAAATCTGGATGATTTGATTCAGTTTTATTTGAAGACTGGTTCCAACATAGAGCGCTGCCTTGGGCTAGTGCTATGGTTGGGCCAAAAGTTATAATTGGTGATAATTTGGCATTTTATTGTGGATTTATGCGAATTAAACAACATAAGATTTGTGTTTTTGCCGCCTAACTAACTAAAAGCGAGCCATTTAACACAGCCTTTAGATGTTTGTTACTTTGGACAAATGAAAAAGTTATGGCGCAATATACTATTGAAAAACAAGCATCGAAATCCACGAGAAGCAAAATTGAACAAGGCCCATTTTCCGGAATTGTTAAAACAATTATTGAATAATTTAGATACGCAGAAAAAACATAATAAGTGCCTTTGCATATATTGGTATACACCCCTTCAACCCAGAAAGAGTTCTAAGAAAACTACCAAATCCAATTAATGAATATTCTATAGAAAAATCACTTTTAGATTATTTAAAAGAAAACAGGTCGCCGAATCCGGTCAAAAAAGTTAGAAACAAAAGACTTAATGTACAACCAGGAGTGTCTGTCACAAATGACGATTTTACTCATAATGATGATTTGAAATTCAAATCACAGCAGTCTTCATCTAACATAATAGATGTACCAGAAACATCTAAAAACTCAAAACCCTGGTCAAGTCCGGAACGTTAAAGGCCTAATAAAATCACAATAATTTCCGACGTAATCATAAAGAAGGCACACATAAAAAAACAAACTTATAAATCTGTACAAAAGAATTATAGTTTATCAAATTCTTCAGAATCTGAAGAGTCTATTAGTAGATATTCGTTATTAGACGAAGCTGGTGATAACTTTATTTTCTCGGATGATGATGAATACGTGTCTGCTCCAATGGACAAATCTTCCGAAAAAACTACAAGTCATGAGTCAAAGGCTGATGCAAATTCCAATGAAATTAGCCAGGTTTTAGAGGAGTACAAAAATGATAACCTTACGTTTTTATATAGGACAAGTTCTTGAAAAAATAAGCGATGCATGTTATAAACTAAAATTTTTGAGACATAAAAAGAAAGGCCGATTTGATTGCCCAACAGTGGATGACGTTTCCCAAATTGTGATGGTATGGCAGAGCCTAAATAGGAACGCAGAGGAATCATAACTTTTGATTAAAACTCATTAAATTCGCAAAGTGTCCATCTTTAAAGTTATCAAATAGTTTAGGTATTTTGTTTTTTTTTATTTTGGTTAGGGGTCAATTCGAAACCAATGTGCATCATTATACATTTTTATAACATGTGTAATTTTTAAATAAAATATAATAATAGGTAGTTTTAGTTATTTTCACAACCCTGTCCAAGGTTTGTGAAATGTATGAAAACAACTCCAAACGAGCTCCTAACTTCGCCTATTGAAGATGTCTTAGAAATCGAACTTTATGGAAATGTTTTTATGGTTCAAATTAGTTAACACGATTATTTAAAAGATATCTGTATTTTTTATATTAATTTATTGTATCTCATTTAGCCGTTTTATGCACTAGGCGAAGTTAGGTTATAATCCCCAAACTTCGCCTAGTGACTTTAATTGATCATAAAATGATGTTTTGGATTAAAAACTAATACTAATCGTGTTATTGCCGTAGAATTACTAACGTCTGACATCATATTAAGAATTTACACATCTGCACTGCTCCAATTTCGAGTTATGAAAAAAAAACCTCCAAAATCCAGGCGAAGTTCGGGGTCATGACGGTACTGATATCGGACAATTGTTAAACACGAGTCACAAGAATATCCGCACGCGTCCAACGGACAAGACATCTGTCATCCAACCGCGCCTTGAAGCGTTCGTTCAAAAGATTCATAGCTCAACAGCTCAAAAGATTTGTGACTCATTCTGTTCAAAGAACTAATCAGCTCAGATTCAGATCCAGCTCAAATTCAGCTCAGATTCAGATCAAATTGAGCCGGTTCACTGAACCGGTCCAATTTGAACGATTGAGCGGATGTGCCGGATCAATCAGGTGAGCCGGATCGCCCACCACTAATGCAGACATATATTTAATTTTTTGAACACCATCAAGTACAAAATTTAATTTTTATGTTTACACAGTTTTAAAGATGATATCAGGCAAATGGCGTCCATTATTCTCGATACACTGCGTTAATCGAACTCGGAAGTTTCATAAAAGTTCCATAAAAAATAGTCGCAGGGGGCTAAATCAGGAAATTAAATATTGAAATGGGTGCGGAATGCACCACTGGAAAAGTAACGGGTAACGCGCGCTCCACCTTCGTCCACTCCATAATGCTGACTAAACCAAGTGGAGCTACAACTTTACGCCCCGCCATCTCGAATGTGCCTCCCCCCTCTCACCTCGGAGCAACCGTCGCTTTAGGGTGTCCAATTTAAATAAGCAAGTTGCTCTGCTTGTATAACAAGTTTGTATAAAGTGAAAACAATCTTAAAAGATATTTTTTTAACATTTTTAATAATGATCAGAACAGTAAAAAATCAACCTGAAACAGATTTCTGGATCGCTTCATTTGTATATCAGGATAAGAAAAAGTTTTGTGTCGTTCTTTAAAAAAACTAAAACTATCAAAATCATAATGAGATCCTGTTGCGAGCAAGGCCAACCAGACATAAAACGAGGATGTGTATAATGTGCAGGATAATAAAAAATAAATGTGATAATCACCTCCACAGCGTGCAGCTGTAACATGTACATAAAAACGGGAGGGCATTTGTTCTAATTATAAAATACAAATTCAAAAATGGATTAAAAAACTTGATTGGAATATGGAAATAAGAGTTAGATGATGATGATGAAATAAGATTATGATGGCGTAATATTCGGCGAAATTTGGATATAAGAAATAATAAAAATAAATGTTGGGTCTTCCATATAGTGTGCCAATTGCTTGTGCTAGATAATGTAGTGCAATGTCCACCACGCACAGCCGCGGTCGACATTTCCGTAAAACTTAGTTTTAAATGTTGAAAATAAAATTTATTATGAAAAAAGGGAAGTTGTGTAACACGATACTACCTAACATAAACAATTAACGCTAATGTTTTATTTTGCAACAGTGTTAACCTCGAAAATTAAAAAAAATGTTTTAAATTCTTGAACGAAAAGACAAATTCTTTATTTACAAAAATAGCCTAGGCATCTAGTATCAGGAAAAATTAAAGTTTTTATGTCAAATATCGCAATTTGAGTTGAATGTGGCTTAAGGCGGCACATTCACTGTAAATGCATATTTCAGCGTTTTTTTACGAAAATGTGGGTTTTTATTATTCTTTTATATCGAAATGTATATTCTAGACTGCATTTTTTTAGGGCAATAACTTAGATAGAATTTTTGTTCTTATATAAAAGTAATAAATTGAATATTATTTACAATAATTAAGAAAATATAAGCATTAATCGACAGGCCGCGGCCTAAAAATCGTTTTTAGTGTCCTAGGCTGCGCAAAGTATTCATGAATATTTATATGTGGGTACGCATAATATGTTTTTTATACGTATAAAGTATATTTCATTATCTAGAATCCGTACTAAAGAAATTAATAAATATTCAATATTAATAAAGTTATAATGTTTTAAATTTGCAAGAAATTTTACGTTTTTTGTTGATTTGAAACAAATTTGAAAAAAAATTGTCGGTTTTTTGTTGATTGAAACGCTTTTTATTTATATAAAGAGATGATTTTAAACAGTATATTCTATTTATTCTCATATTTCGAGGCTTTATTCACTAAATAAAAGTTTTTAATAAAAATACATTCATTTTTAAAAAGATGGAATATTATTTTGCGCTGTTGCGTAATAATAATTAAAACGGCGCTATATAAAATACATATTTTTATCATTATTATGGCATGCGTCGTCACACAAACCACTGGAGATCAATGTATAGTACATATACGGATCCCATATTTAGAATAAATGAATTGTTTATTGGATTATGGAAATAGAATTAATATATGGCAAAATTATGGAATAACGAAATGAACCAAAAAGGTGACAGTGTAGAGAAATGTAGACAGGTGCAAGACTTCACAAGGACTCCATCGATACCAGTCGTAAGTATTTAGAAGAGTTGCAGATAGATTTTTTTTTTGCTTGTACTAAGGTGAACCGCACTATACATAGATATTTGAAAAATCAACCTTTACCATTGGACAAGATGTGTAAGAATCAAAGTATTCACCGAACGCGGGTAGTTTGGCTCTGAAGAGTGGAAATCACAGCCGAAACCAATTAGCCGAAATTTCAAGCGACCAATACGAATGACGTGGTACCTATCTAAGGTAGCCGGCACCTGTCCGCGGCGGGTGATCCCTGGAGGCAGGTGCGCGCAGCCGATCAGGCGGGCAGGACCGGAGCAACATTACAACCACCCATTAGATTCAAACTCCTTTCGTGGAGTAAGGCATTCTCTAGTTGCACACATATTTTGTACGACAATAACCGATCTCGTCGGCCGCAAATTTCTCTACAAAAGCATAATAAACAAAAAAGTAACCCATAAAAACCAAGTTTTTACAATACTCTCTTTCTCATTTTTGGGTTTCGTGTCTACCGTATGCGTCGGAATCTTTATACAACTTGTACGAAAAAACCATTAAAAATTCTAAAAATCCAAAATTATATTATAATTATTATTTTTTTTAACGAAAATTTGATAGATCTTCTTGATCGTCGCCACGAGTCTGCTTGCAAATTTTCAGCTCGATTGGATCAAGGGAAAATTGTTAAAAATCGATCCAAAGTTTTTTCGTCAGACAAGCAACCAACCAACCAGACGCTACGGATTAAAAGAACGGGAGTAAAAAAGTAACCCATAAAAACCAAGTTTTTATTATACTCCCTTTCTTTGTAAAATATAACAACAATTAAAGACGAATTAAAACATACAACATAACACTAAACTTACAGTAATTTAATATATTTCTAAAATGTCAGATGTTTTGAGCTTTGATAAGACACTTCATGCTTTGAAGATTAAATTCTAAAAACATTTGTCAGTCAATTTAGATTTTCGACATTCGTAGTGAAGTACCAATTATGTATACCGACGGAGTAATTCAAATTTAGAAAATATTCCGCGACGTTATGGGACCGCCGTAATCAAACTTTTCTAATGATTACAATTTGAAAAAACCAATAAAATTTCTAAAAATCCGAAATTATACTATCATTATTAACTTTTTTAACGAAAATTTGATAGATCTTCTTGCTCGTCGCCACGAGTCTGCTTGCAAAGTTTCAGCTCAATTGGATCACGGGAAAAGGGTTAAAAATCGATCCAAAGTTTTTTCGACAAGCCAGCAAGCAAGCAAGCAGACGTCACGAGTTAATATAAAGGGAGTAAAAATAGAAGAATATTTTACATATTTATTTTAGTATAGATACTTTCACAGAACATGACGTTTTAAATGGACTATTTTGCTTTTGTGTGTTGCTCATTAACGAAATGAAAGAAAATGAGGAAAACGCGTGAATCCGCCGCGACACATTGGAGAAGACACGATCCTTTAGATTTCGCTAGATTCGTCTCGATAATATCCATTCGGGGACACACATTTGTTCAATCCATTGACACCATTAACTTCCACACGCATCGTATACTCTTACACATTCTAAATTAGTAAACCTCGGGGACTTCGTTCAACATATTTTATTTTTATTTTTTGGATATTTGCCTTTGCTTTTATAGCCCACATACTATGAGTTATATCACAACCGAAATGGTTTTAATATCTTATTCAAAATAATAAAGCGCCACCTTTGAAAAAAAATTACCTCACGGGCGATTAACCGAACTCTGCCAAAGAAATATAAAAATGAACATTCAAAATTTCAACGCTTAGTAGCACTCAGTACCTCAGACGAAGTGTCCTAATTGTTCCAAATGGTTGTAGTGGGCACACACCTTTTTCTAGGTTGGTTTATTTCCAAATATGTTCGAGTACAATTGCCTACACATTCGGGAAATGTCGGTTTAATGTAACCAGTTTATAGAACAATCGACTCGAAACTTCTGGTTTAAAATTGGCACAAAAGATTGACTGAATCTGGTTACTGACCAGCAGTTTGCAGTCAGGATACTGAAGGAAGCTGTAATTTAATAGGCATTTTTATGAAATAAATCGAAATAATGTATATTATCATGAAAAGTTCCTATCACAATTATTATCGGCTATTCATATTTTAATATATCATTAGCTGTAATCCGTCAAAAATGACGGTACTTTTACATGTCGGTTCCTAAAAAATAAGTAGGTATTTATTTATTTATAAAAAAAGTAAAAGAGAAAAAAAGAAGAAAATAAATAAAAAAAGTTTTCATAAAAGAAGTTTCGGACGTTACACGAAATTACGGGGACAGACTGACAGGCAGACAGACAGATGGACGGACAGAATACGAAATTATTGTAATAGGGATTATATTCTTATAAAAATATTTAATTCAACTTTTTTTCCAAAATATACGTTTACTCACTGTCATGAATGGAAAAGAAAATTAGATCTTTGAATTCCTAAATAAAGTTATTAATTTTTATTACCTTTTTACTTAATTTGGTTATAGATGCGACGCGAGTGAAGTGTTTGTACTCTGACATTAACTTGATTCAGATGACCGTTCGGTGCATGTGGGCTGGAGAAGATACAGTGGGACGGAAGGGCCGGTAATGGATCGACCAGTAATGCCGACCAGATCGCAGCCTCCCACTGCAGTGACGCAACCCAGAGGACGGGGGACCGCGGCATTGTCAACGATTTATCTCAGAAAATAAAAATCCAACACAGGATGTACAGGTTCATGGGTGTATCTTTCGAAAATTCTGTTGAGTTTGTAGGTACTGCGTGAAAAAGGGCAACCATTTTAGAGAAACGTAATTTTTTAAAGTCGGAGGCTTCTGTGAGTTTTATTGTATTTTTAACAAACAGACCCTGATTCTAGTGAGATATTGGAGTACAAAGAAAATTATTTTTTTTAATTTATGAAGATAACATGAATGAAAATCGTTAGAGATAACTTTTAAAACAAAATGAAGAGTGTCATAAATCAACAAGTTACATACAGTATTACCGAGCAAGTGTGATGTGATGCGATTTGACGCTCCTCAGCGCGATCGAATATTGTGAATTTTATCTGTGATACACATGATGGTATTACACGTTTTTTTAAACGAACGAAATTAAATCGACCGAAACACGATGTCGATTAAGCCCATTAATATTTCGTTATTGAGCAAAATCTGAATCATGAAGAATGTATTTAGGTCGTAATACTAGTTATATTATTAAAGATTTTTATTTTTATTTATTTGTTATTTTTAGACAAAGTAGTACAAATACACATTTAACCCAGCCTGGGCGAAGTGGGAAGATTAGGTCCCCCACATTAATATTTATCCCGATAACTCGGTAATTAATTGAACAAGTAAGGCCCGGTTGTTTCAAGTTCGATCAAAGTAAGCGGTCGATAAAAGCATAGATTTTTACGAAAACGGATCGTCTGATTGGTGGAGAACGTAAAAATCTATGCTTTAAGAGAACGCTTACTTTAATCCAACTTGAAACAACCGGCCCTAAGCCAATACTTCGTGTAATCTTAAATTAAAAGTTTTAAAATACATTTTTGTGATTTTTAAAAATGAAAACTAAGAATTTACGGTAAAAATGTAAATATTAGAATTCAAAACTTTACCGAAGTGTATAGGTACAGTAGCCGGCAAACATCTTGAAATTCTACGGCGTAGTGGGGGGAAGTTTGCGCATCTACCTTTCCACCAAAGAGACCCAAATTTCGTCTTCTGCGCATTCCCCCACCACGTCAAAGAATTTCAAGAAGTTTGCCGGTAAACTATTTTTATTTTTATTGCTCTCATACATTAAAGACCCTTGGATCAAATGCGTGAGAGCGAGACAACAATACCTACTCTGTTCCTCGAAATTCGGCGTTTCCGCCGGCCGCGGGGACTCATGTCAGCACTTGTTAAACATTGAGTGCTAATAGTGGGCTTTCTTTGCTTTTATTGTTTTCTGTATTCGTTATTATTTATTAGGTGGAAACGTGAGTAGATGTTTTATTTTATTCATTCAATAAACATAATATCATATTTTTACGAGTCACGATAATTATTTACATGACAAATTGTTTTATTTTATTCATTCAATATAAATAATATAATAGTTTTACGAGTCACGATAGTTATTTATATGACTTTGTTTTATTTTATTCATTCAATATAAATAATATAATAGTTTTACGAGTCACGATAGTTATTTATATGACATTGTTTTATTTTATTCATTCAATATAAATAATAGCATATTTTTACGAGTCACCATAGTTATTTACTTATATGACAGATTGTTTTGTTTTATTCATTCAATATAAATAATATCATATTTTTACGAGTCACCGTAGTTTTTTACCTACATGACAGGTTATTTTATTTTTATTAGTGATGCAACGAATACTACTATCAAGCCTACTATTCGGTGAATACGAATGCGAATATTTCCACAAGGTATTAAATAATACACCACTGTTCTTTTTTACTAAGAGATTTAATAATTAAAATTTACCACCGGCAATTTTTTTTCAAAAAGCACAACATTTGTGACTCCTCAGGCGTAAGCGATTTTGATTTCGGTCGAAAATGAATATCACTTTTTTTCACGCTTACGAGAGGTCATGTTATTAGATTAAATATTAATTTATTTCATAGGATTTAACACTTTTACACACAACGAAAAGAAAATGTAACGAACAATACGTAAAATAAAACAAAAACTACATGAAATGAGCACCTAATCTTATTAATAACCCAACGAAACTAGATGAAAGAACTCATGTTGTGCTGTGAAACAAGTAACAATTGACAACTTGAGAACTCAACAAATTCATTCATTCAACTTTGGGGGAATCCCCGATAATAGAGTGCGTAGGTGTGTTCGGATACACGGTGCACAGCTAAACCGTAATTTGCGTTGCGTTCATATTTGTATGTGCGACGACGCTCCTGTACTGACCTGTACTCACTGTGCTGAAAATTCAAAATGTGCTATTCGATTCCCACTACATTATGCGTTTCGATGTGCGTTTCGTACGAGCCTCGCACATGTGCAGTGTGCAGTGCAGGAGCGCCGCCGCCGTACATTCAAATATGAACGCGACCGTATGGGTCCGCTCTGTACTATGTAGGACTACAACTGAAGTAAATCTGCGATTAAAAACGTACGCTTCAGTACAATGTAATACTACATTGTAGTACTTAGTACAGAGCGGACCCATCGCTAGACGACATATTGGTCTGATCATTGGCTGTGAAATGACGGATTGCAGGAGTAATTTAGAATTACTTAAAAATCCCCAAAATTCCAAAAATTTATGAATTTTTCGATTTTTAGTATGTAATAATGACCCACCTGTATGATGATACACTTAAAAATGTGTTTACGTTTAAAATAAGTATTTATTAAAGGAAACATTCTTGGGGTCTTTTGGTCCCCCACTTCGGAGCATGAGAGATTTTTTGAGTTTAGTATGGGAAAGGTTAATATAACACGTTTTTTTGCTTACGCATCTCTATTTAAAAAATAAATATTCTTTGAAAAAATATATGTAGATGAAATGTATAGTCATAATTAGTGGACCTTTATCTAATTCGTATTAAGAGTATTAAATGCGTTATTTATTTCGTAATTTCATCGGTAAAAACACACAGTTCTTAATTCTACTGATTTATTGAATCCCACGCCCAAGAATACACGTTTGGTTCAGCGGTAAGACTCTCATTAAATAAATGACCGAGTGGTTTGGAGGTTCGAATCTATTCCCAGAAGACAAGCGAGTTAGTTTTATTTATCATAACAAATTTAATTAGAATATTTTGAAAAAAGTAACCCATAAAAACCAAGTTTTTATTATACTCCCTTTCTTTGTAAAATATAACAACAATTAAAGACGAATTAAAACGTATAATCTAACACTAAACTTACAATAATTTAATATATTTCTAAAATGTCGAATGTTTTGATAAGACACTTCATGCTTTGAAGGTTAAATTCTAAAAACATTTGTCAGTCAATTTAGATTTACGAAATTCGTAGTGAAGTACCTATTATCTATACCGACGGAGTAATTCAAATTTAGAAAATATTCCGCGACGTTATGGGGCCGCCGTTGCTAATAATCAAACTTTTGTAATGATTCCAATTTGAAAAAACCATTAAAATTTCTAAAAATCCGAAATTATGCTATAATTATTATTTTTTTAACGAAAATTTGATAGATCTTCTTGATCGTCGCCACGAGTCTACTTGCCAAATTTCAGCTCGATTGGATCACGGGAAAAGGGTTAAAAATCGATCTAAAGTTTTTTCACCCCGCAAGCCGGAAAGCAAGCAAGCAAGTAAGCAGGCGCCACGAGTTAAAAGAAAGGAAGTAAAAAATAAGAATGCAGAATAATTGAAAAAATAGGAGGTTAATAAAGAGCAGTCAGCAGTTTCGTTAATCGCTGCCATTAAAACTTTTTTTACAGTTAAAGAGTAAAAATACATTTAAATTTCCAAACAAATACTGTATTCAATACAACAATATCGCCTTGACACAAACTGAAAGCGGAAAACCTATAAAATCATCATATTATTTTTCAACACTGCATCGGGACATAGGTAGATATAAAATAACGATTTTAATTGTACGATAAAATGATTAAAGTTGGCGTCTTATTTTATTTACGCAATAATGTACTATCGGGGTAACATTTTTTTTAGATTTTAGAAATTCTTTGATATTAGTTTTCAGTTCGGACGAAGTTCAGAGCAAGCCGAGATCCGGACAATCTGTGTTTACACATTGTCAGCAATGGTCTTCTTAAAATTAATATAAGTAGCAACAGTACAAGGAAATGTCGGTCTTTCAAACCTCCAAATGAGGGTTGAATAAATTAACTATCGCCGGGAAGGCCTGGCAATAATGCGGATTTAGTATGAAAACATTTAACAAAGACTAATTAATAATAAACCATGTTTTGTACTATATACACAACTGAGTTTTATTTTTGTCACGACCATAGATTGAGGAGCTGCAGTCCCTCTTATCGACGGGTATAAATAACAACAAAATTAACAATTATTGTCAGCAATCGTCAGTCTATTCCGGTAGAGGCGGAGTTTAATGACGGTTATTGGGAAAATTGAAGTGTAGGGATGAATTGTGAATGTAATGTTTTTATACATATGAATTTCAAGTGTTTTATGTAATTCATTAATAATCCGGTGCATAGGGGGGAAGTTTAAATTTACGGCCATAGAAAAGGCGATTAGTTTCAATTACATGATTAGGAAATTCTGAAATGTTGTTATTTTTATGCAACGGTGATATTCTTTTAATCGCATATTTAGATATTCCAAGTGATTCATAATTAATTATTTAAAATACAGGCAACGTTTAAGTTAATTGATATCGAATGATTGATCAGTTTCAATTATATATAAAAAGATAAGTTATTATTTTTAAAGAACGGCGTGAATGTTGTTTTTTGTTGGCGTGTTTAGGTATTTTACGGTTAGAAATGTGTTTAATTTAAAATATTTTCACGACTCCAAAATCGAGAAGAACTGCACATAATCGAAGATCTCCGAACAGAAATCAAGAATTTACTTGTTTTTAATATGTTAATAATAATGTTAATAGCAGAAAGATCTGGAAGCCGGTCGAATAGGCGAATATATACCAGAAAATTCGAGAAATGAGTCCTTATAAATTGCGTCGCGGCCGTGTTAACAGCAGCGAATACCGTAGGGCGAAAAAGATGACGAACTGTGAATCCGTGCAATAGATAACTGAGAGCAAAGTTTTACCAGAGACGAATAGAATTTTCTAGCTGACCCAAAATTAGTGCGAATTACAGAGTAGTGATCCAGATTTATGTTTGTGTTCAGTGACTGTGTTAGTAGACCAATTACATGACCGTAGGATGCACCCAACAAATCCCAACTCTTTCATGTGGAAGTCAAATTTTTGAAACGGTACCAAGATACCTAGGCTCCCCGATAAAGAAACAACAATAATACTACAGAGAAGATCTAGAAGCGCATAGTGAGCGCAAATCGCTGTTTTTTCCGCCTACAAAAGCAGATAAAATCCAGACCGCTGTCCAGAAACTCCAATATATTAGTGTACAAAACGCTTATTAAGCCAGTGCTCACGTACACAGCTGAGACGTGGGTGCTAACTAAGAGGAATGAGCGAGAACTGGACGTTTTTGAAAGGAAAAATTTGAGGCGTATCTTCGGACCGTTTCTAGAAAATGGACTTTGGCGCAGACGTTACAACAATGAGCTCTATACTCTGTTTAAGGAGTTAAACGTCACAAAATTTATAAAACTGGGAAGACTTCGGTGGCTGGGTCATGTGGAGAGAATGACCGAGCATAAAGCACTTAAGTCCCTGCTGAACTCAAGGCCGATAGGGCGAAGGAGCTTAGAAAAGCCAAAATTAAGATGGAGCGTCAACGTCCTCAAAGATATTTCTGCCTTGGAGCTTCTGAAATGAAGAGAACTGGCACTAAACCGAGATGAGTGGAGGAAGACTCTTGAGGAGGCCAAGACCCCACCAGGGGTTGTGCCACGAGTGCCATGAGTGATGATGACTGTGTTAGTTATAAAAGTTTAATTGTTTACAAATGTTTCATTTGAAACTCGCGCCAACGTTTTAATTATTATTGTTTATGTTCACTGTTGTAGCACGTTCATATCGGGTGCCAATTATGGAATCCTCTGGTCGAAAATAATGTAACACATAATACGACTCCCCCCTGCAGACCGAGAATAATTAATATGCGAATTTTATACCGCAGCACATCCTGCTCCGAGGATGCGTGTCTGAGATAAGTCTGCGAGGGAATACGGGAAGATCACGTGGGCAGCCGATATGTTCTCAGGTTTCTCATTTCCGATGCCGAATTATAATATGTACATATATGCGTACGAGCATCACGTTTTCGGTGCATCAAATAAAGGGTGTCTACAATATTTTGTGGGTGCTGAGGCTAGACACAATTTAAATGTAAATTTTTCAACTATTACAGATATACGATTTAAATGCTACTCAAAAATTAAATTATAATACCAGTTACGAAGTTTATACCGTATATCCTTTTACAGAAAATTTGGAAAAGAAGATTTAACTTTTTAATAAATAAATTACGGTGCGTCTTATGGCCTGAAGAAGTGAATCCAATCCCGAGCCATAATTGCAATCCCGATATTTCGGGATTTGATTTTGATGATCGCGGGATCAGTTCCAGGACTGCAAAATTTGCTCGTTAATTTTGCATTTAAAAACATATTTTATAAACATAAACGCAATGTATACCTAAAAATATATATATGTACCTATATATCGATCGAATTATAACGACGTGGGTATAATCTTAAGACAAAAATAGAAAGTTTCTATGAGAAATGTGAAAACATATCAAACATCAAGATTGACGAAACAATAATGTTATACATATAATAACGGTAAAGATAATAATAACGATGATTATTATGCTTCGTTGATATCCTGTATATGTAATAGGGTCGTATATGTCCCTACAGAAAATAACTTATTCTATAAAAAAATATACGCATTAATGCTTACACATGTGATTATATATAATACCTACGTATTATATTTTATATTTACTGCTTTGACTTCATTTATGGTAGGATTCTTTTGAAACTTTGAAAAAATCAAATTACGAAAATTGAAAAGGCAAAATTGGAAGGAATCGATCTTTTGGAATGGTCGGAAGGCATTTTGTATGATGCAGGCATCGCTGAGTAAGTGTAAGTTAACTTTTTTGTGGTTTTTCCTTCACAAAAACTTTGAACGCGTTTATTTCTAAACTATTTTTTTACTCCTCCATGGTGCTAAAATTTCCGAAACTACTGAACCCATTGTTCTGAAATTTTAGCCACATATTCTGTACACCTATAGCAACCGACTGAACTAGGATTATTTAAATATTTGTATTTTTACTATATTTGTTTTGGCGAAAAGCGGTGAAAAAACATGATTTTTTTTGTCTTTTTTTCGCCACTATTTTGTTATTTTTGCATGTACATTAAAAATTCTACTTCAGTCGGTTGCTAGTGATATATACAAAATTTTTCCGTTTTAGGTGGTTCATTTTTGAAATTTCAATATCAGCGCAGACCCACATACGAATCGAGGCGTTGTATTCAAATTGTGTTTTTGTATGTTAATATTGCATAAAATATTTTTTTATGTATTTCAAGAGTGTATTTATTAAGCCTAATAAACCCTACACCAATATATTTATTCATAATCTCATAAAAGTTCATAAAAATAGCCTTTTTTTCGAGCGCAAAAGGAATCCTGCCTTAATTCATAGTTTTTTTCTATACCTATTGAACCTCTCCATATTAATTTAGTAGTTCATTTAGCGCGTAAAACAATTAAGTCGTAGCGTTCCATAATCCAATCTGGACGAATTTTGAGATGCGAACACGGAATACGTGTTGCTTCAATATTCTTACTATTTTCAAATTAAAGCTAAATGCTTGTGCTATGAAAATAGGATTAATAAATTGCTGGTGTGCTGGAATCCCACCCCACCCTGTTTCAAGAGTTGATAAAAATAAGTTACAAAATCCGTTCCGTGAATATTTTATAATGATTAATTTAAATAGTATGGAAATACACAAATAATTATTAAATTCTTTGGAAATTATAGTGTGTTTCATAAAGGTATTTTATCAATAAAAATATTACGATTTTTAAATATTTTTTTATGACGTAAAAAAATCAGTTTTTTGTGATTTACTTTATATAAATAGTAAAGTGGCCAGAGCGGAAACCACCGATAAACTACCTGTAGAGTAGTAAACTTTTATATTTTTATAACTTTTTTATGTAAGTTTTATAACTTTGCTCTCCAGCTAGTATCAAAAGTGTATTCAAAAGTGCAACGTTATGAAACGTTTATACCTTTACGTCATGTCGAAAGGACTATCATTCTTATAATCGTCAAATCGATATATACACCTTTAATTAAAATGAAATCATACTGTGGTTTATCTTATTCTGTGTGCAATTTTGGTTATTAATATATAACAAAAGATTAGAGATATTAATAAATATCGCCCTCCGAATATAAAACAATTATACAGCCTGGAAACATTTTAATCTCGGAATTATAAAAGGCATCCCACCCACAAAACATTATGGACCATGCGTGGTGTACTAAACTGTAGACGAAGGGCTTGAGGCAAAAATGCAATGTCCCACAAATTTTCTGAAATTGAGCTATAATATAATATTACGACACAGCTGAACACGAACATTCCTGCATGTGAAAAAGGGTCGATATTATAATAGAGAATGCATTTTTTAAATAATTCATAATAATTAATAATTTAAATAATTCATATTTAAATCTGCCATGAAATTTGTGATGGTGACACGGTAGGTGCGCTTTCAAGATGTATAAATATTATTACATATGTTCTTGGCTATCGTGCTAGTCAAAATAATAATCTATATCGAAAAAATATTTGATACAGGTAAGCGTCTCTTAAAAATTGAGGGATCTCATAAGGAAAGCTTATAATTCGACTTAAAATTAAAAATGTGAAGATTTCTTAGAATGTCTTTACAAACGATGCATGTAAATTATGTTAAAATATAAAAAAAATCTATTAAATATATAATAAAAACTACTAAAATTACAACTCCAAAAAAAATTTAATTTACGAATTAAAAAAAAAGCTTTATTTACTCGCAAAATATGAAAATACGAATGGCTTTTTCACCGATTGTAAATGATGTTATATTAATTTTATGAAAAATTGTTGTCATTTTTAATTCTTGATAAACCTACAATAAGTCTACACCCAATAAGAAAACGTAGCATTCATAAAAATACAAATATAGAAAAAAAAAAAAAAGAATCAATCTCGATACTGAACGTCGTTACCGCGAGCTTTTCGTGTGGCGCATGAAGTCCATTTCCTGCAGCACACAAATCGTTCATCGCGAATATGGCGCCCTGCGGTAAGGAGCCAGGAATGCCGTTAAGCGCCCACATCTTCCACAAAGTAAGAATGCAGCTTGTGAATTATTGTACGTGTAGCATTTTCGAAACCGTGATTCTCGCTCTAAATCTGAAAATTCAATTATTTTCGGCTACCCAAGGGCTGTCCTAATTCAACATTATGTTGCCAAACATGAACAGGGTTGCAACATAGTTGCGCAACAAAAAATAATATTTTTTCCTTTATCAATGATAAATATGATCGTTATCTTGGTGTCAAAAGACAGGGATCTTCAGTATGCATATAACGCCGGCTCACCTAGCATCTTTATTCCGAAATCAGTTATACGGATCTATTCCCAAAGGTTTGCTTATCATAATAATCATGTCTTCATCGCAGTTATGTAACATTGTAAACTTCGTCAATTTTAACGTGAAGAATATTTATTTCACATACATCTACTAATTTCTTCATACGAAGTATTTAAATATAAAACGGTTACATAGGTTTCGGAGTATATTTTCTCTAATTTTTTTAAATATTATAAAAATATTTTTTTATTTTAACTTTTAAGCATATAAAAGAGTAACATTTAAACAATAATTTAATATTAAAAAAGTTAAAATTTAGCCGTTAGGATCTGGTTTTTAGAGACCCCTTAGAAAAAGTATACTCGCGAGCCGCAGTCAGAACAACTCACGATCTGTTTATCGGAAATCAAAAATCCAAATATTTTCTGTTAGTAGATGAGTACCTGTAGCCCGTGATTAAACGAAGGATTTTATGAAAAAAAAATTAGAATTTTTGGCAGAGTTGTATGCAAAAAAGTTTAATTTTTGGTAAAATCTACACTACGTATTTATTAACTTGTAAAATAAGTTGTGATGAAAGAAAAGGAAACCTCATTTTAATCACTAGACAATTATATTTAGAAGAGGTGTGCACAATTTCAATAAGATCGGTGCATTAGTTTTTGAGAAATCGTGTCCACTGACTTCAAAAATAGAGATTTTAGAAGAAAGTGATTAAAGCTGTTTTAAGTAGGAATAAAATGGACTAAATTTATTTTTCAAAACATACACAGAATCGTCGATTCCAGCTCGATAAAGCGAAGATCCTGCTGTAGCTGCAACGTCAGAGCGTCCTATTACTCTTGATTGAGACAAATCTCAAAAAAGTCAGACAAACAATAGCTAAGCAGCTGCCTCGATATACCTGCGACGCTTCCGGCCGGCCAAATCTAATGAGGAGAATTTCCAAAAGCTCTCTATCCCGAGAGTATATACAGAGTTTTAATATGATTAACTTAAAATTTCGGAAAAATATTCTTGACATGTTGTAATTTTAGATAAAAAAAAGGATTTATAAGAATTTCCGAACCCATGAAACCCATTAAATTGCTTTTTTTTTTTTTCAATAAATTTCCGCTATAATGATATAAATATTGATATTTGACGGATGTCTCGAAGACATTTATTTTTCTTTCTCGAAGACAGAACAGAATTTACGCTTAAATAAACAAGTGCGTTCCGTCTATTTTGGGCTGGGATAAAAATTATAAATTATAACAATCTTATACTGAGAATAGAGGGGAATATATGGATGGCTGGTCGCAAGTCATGTCGGACACCACCTTTCCAAAAGCTGTGTACACCACAACATGATTTTATGATATGGAACAGTATAATCGTATTTGTATGAATATGGAAAAGTTTATTGGAAAAAATATAATTTTGGCCGTAAGTTGTAAAGCCGAACATCCAGCGGTGTCCGTGATGGACCATTTGGCACTGAGGCCTCGCTGAAGAAGTGATTACGCGCGCTCCATTCACGCTGACCAGTAATGGAGTTAGAGCGCACCGCGGGCGGGTCAAGTGGAGGGTCAAATGGTTAAATCTCATTCGTTCTCCTCTCTCGGTCCCCGCAGGGCCGGGAAAAGTTGATAATATTCAACTTTCACGACTATTACGTACAATTTAAACACCTCTTAAGGTATTGAAGAATCTGAGTAACGATACCATGTTTAACTTTTGTAAAAGTAGTTTTTGTGAAATAATATTAAATAAAATTACGAACTAAAATTTTAATTAGGCCGTGAAATAATAAGTAATTCGCGTATTAAAAGGAAAGAAGACGATTTAATAGCTTATCCCTTACTTTTCTTTGATATCGCACACCCGTAGAAGTGTGTCCCGAGATAAAAATTGAATCGAAAATAAAAACGGACCATTTTTAAAGTTTAATAACGGAACTATTATTTGTCGCAGGAACTTAATTTTTTTTTGATAAATACTAAAATGATTCACCTTTAAAAAAGAATTGAAAGAAAAATGCGTATTATTACGGAGTCGCAAATTCTAGAATGCTGGACAAGTGGTCCCGTTGAAAACAGACCGTTCACAGACAATCGTATTAAAGTTAGTAAATGTCAACATTGTTATTTTAACCACTTACACAATAATCCTTACTCGAGATTGGTAGATTCTGATAGAACCGATGATTGGTACCTGATTTTCCGCAATTCTCAAAAAAATCTCAGTTACTAATCATCGATAGAATCAGGTACAAATCTTGAATGATTGTTATTGATTAACCGGTAAAAATAAAATTTTGACCATCATTATTAAAGTTAGCGCGGGCGATCTTACTTTAATGCGGTAAAAAAAAACAAATCCTACCACACGTAGTTATGTAAAAACTATTTATGTACCTGTATAATTCACATAACTGTTTAGTTTAGCGGCAGGACAGTCGCCCGGTGAACGATGGTACGAGCCTTTTCCCGGAAGACAACTGCGCTAGTTCAATTGTTCTATTTTTGCCTGTTTCAACGCACATTTTCCAGTCAGGCAGGCACAGTACAATAAATATTACGCATGTTGTATTTTTTTACGCTTCAACAGGCCAAGACGCCCAATTACAGAAGCGAAATATATCACAAAACACCCAGGCTTTTTTGTTGATTGTACAGATTTAAATAAATAATACACGGAATAGTTAGAGTATTGATGAGATATGTGTTCCGTGTATGCAACTATATCGCTTACATCAAAGAGCACGAGCTGGTCTAATACTATTATTTAAACTACAACGAGGATATCTCGACTGTCCCTCAATGTTCCTTGCAGACGAACCAGACAAAACGTGCTCATCCATGTTTCAAGAAATATAACATCCTACACTCAAATTACATTTTTATTTCGCATATGACAATTTTATTGATATTGACTCCTTCAATATTGGTCTTAACGCGTTAAATTTTTAATTGGTCTGTGTATTATATACTATGCGTACACATTATATGTTTTAAAACTGTTGAGATTCCGTAATACATAAATAAATAAGTTAAAATAAAAAATAAAGATTGTAACGAAATGGAAAGCAGAAAAAATAGAGCCCTGCCTGAATCCCTTGTAATATGTCACAATAATATCGAAAGATCGAGAATGGCCTACAGCAATTTAGAGTTATTTAAAATATTGGAAAACGCCTGGAACAACCTAGAAGGGACGAGAATCTTCTCCTAAACACTAAAAAGGAATAGAATAATCAAGGAGGTTCGAAATCAACGTGATCACGTATTTAAAACAGCACTGAGCCGCGCAAGGAGTTTGTTTTGACAGTTTGTTCGGTGCGAAGTAAATCGCGAGTTGAGGGCCAGGTGTGCCCAGTCGTGATTTTCGGAGCGATAGATACCAGCGAAATAACCGGGTGAGTACTTACCGATAGTGGCGAAATAAATAAATGCGATAAATACTACGTGCGAGAATATTAACATTAAAATTTGTCGTTAACAATGTATACGTGGGGGGTATAAAATCAAAGGCAGCAACATTAAAAAAAATGTTTTGAATGCATTCACCGACGTTTACTAATTTAGAATGTACTGAATTCGTGACTTTATAGGAAATGTTTGTCTATCCCTCCTAAAATCATGTTTCCAAATCACTATTAAAAGCAAAGGCAGCAATATCCTAGTAGTTTAAAAAGCAAAGGCAGCAATATCCACTTCATACTAAAATGAGAGTTAATTTCGATTTTAGAATGAAACATCATAGCAAAGATAACAATTACGTAAATAGCAAAAGGAGCAAAGTTTAATACTTTGTAGCAAACACAGCAATATCCATATTTGAAAGTTAAATATTAAAAGGAAAATTGAGGTGGGGATTGTTTTTAATAACTTATATCCAATAAGATGTAGGTTTCATAGATTCCAGAGAAATTTCCTTAGCAGAGTAGTGAAAGGTTTTTTTTATAAAGGTTTTTCTCAGAAACACCTCAGTGGGATTTTGCTCCCTTACACCTTTCAAATATATATATCAAATTATCAATCAATCAATCAAATTAAATTCCCAGCGATAATAAAATGTTTATATACGGGTGATATATTGCGAAATAGTGTAATTTAAAGAATAGCGTTAAGTTTTATTCGTGTCAGTGAAGGAGACCCACCACTTTCCCAGGGCCGTTCTATGAGCCAACAGCTCCCATATCGGCCCTACCTTGCGTCACCAGGTTGACATTAAAGCCATCCCCTTGCGGCGCCGTGTAAAGGGCGAACGCCGCAAGGTTCTGGTTGCAAAAACCCATTCACTATCCACACAACCAAACACTCTTTATTCATTTAAATCAAAAAAGTACACAAGCATATATATAAAATAAAAGCATAATAAGTACAGCAGCATAAATTCCAGAAACAAAAGCAAAAGAAACAGGATGACTACATAAGAAATAATCAGTATAGAAGCAATATTTACATAAAAATGAGACAGTAGAGCCGCCATACAAGAAGCTGGGGAGGAGGATCTGGCGGAAGGAACAGTGGATATGTGGGTTTTGGGTTTGGACAAACACTCCCTAAAAGGGAAGGACATATACAAAAAAAAAATAGGCTTAATTTGTGTTAAGCGACATTGGCCTTTTAATAATTAATTAATCACTAATTAATAAATCGCTAATTAATTTCCCGCGTATTCATTTGTCTCCAGCAGCCATGCCACGTGACAATATTTATTTAAGAAAAAAATCTTTTACATTAAATAAATTCGATAAACCAGTTCGCAAAAAAATGAATGTGAGAAAACAATTTCTATTCCGTTTTTGTCGATTTATACCAGCTGAACGTATTCATCTATACCTATAAAACTTAATGTCAGTCTGTCTGTTCTCTATACAAATCCACACCGTTTGTCCGATTTGATTCAAATTTTGCATACTTATGCTTTGGAACCCGGCGGGTAACATAGGCATTTCCCCCTATTCTCATATCCCTTCTCCTTCCCCTGACATATTTTCGATGCAAATCTGTACCGTTTGATTATCGAAACTATTGACGATCGGACTCAAAATTTGGAAACTTAATCTTTAGGACTCGGCGGGTAACATAGGCGATATTTCCCCCCTATTCTCATATCCCTTCCCCTCCCCCTGACATATTTTCGATGCAAATTTGTACCGTTTGACCGATTGGACTAAAAATTTGGAAACTTATTCTTAAGGACTCGGCGGGTAATATATGCGACATTTCCCCCCTCTTCTTTTAACCCTTCTCTTCCGCTGATATATTTTCAATGAAAATCTGTACCGTTTGACCGATCGGACTCAAAATTTGGAAACTTATTCTTTAGAACTCAGCGGGTAACAGGCTATATTTCTCCCTATTCTTATACCGCTTCCCCTCCCCCTGATATATTTTCGGTGCAAATCTGTACCGTTTGACCAATCGGACTCAAAATTTTTTAAACTTATGCTTTAGGACTCGGCAGTAACATAAGCGATATTTCCCCCCTATTCTCATACACCTTCCACTGACATATTTTCGATGCAAATCTATACCGTTCGAATCAAACCTTTGTTTACCCCCACAAATTTATTTTTTACTTAACCCTTAACCCGTGCAACGCCGGGTAACCATATAACCAACCGTCACTCATCAAAATTAAAGGGGATAATCGTGAAATTCGTAAATCTGTATTGAATTTAATTTAATAATGTTAATAAAATAATAACAATTAGAGAGGGAGCGTCACGATGCCGCGGGGTCAGACGTCTGAAACACGCGGAGAGAGATAACCAGATACAATAATTACTAATAAACCTCTACAGAACCAGGTCAACTTAATGAAGAGATTGGTACGCGAAACATCTAATACTAGCATCACATGTATGTAGGTACTTATGGAAATGTACTTACTTTTAAAATAATTTTTAAAATGTATATACCTACTGGACGTACCTTGTTAAGGATTATTTAAGGTGATGTCATTGCGGGAAGTGCACAGAAAGCTTCACAATTCTTTTGCAGATGTCCCCAGTTCAGCATTCACATTGGTCGCATGACATTCTAATATCTTGCAATATTATACAATACCGAAAAAATACCTATATCGAACTTATTAAGGTAACAAGCCTATCAGCCACCGCATGCCTCGCTAGGTATATAAATATACCTATTCCTAATCTACGCCAATGATATATATTTGACCTGTAAATCAATGGAAACATTGTCACCTTTGTGGACGATATTGCCCTACTGTTCCACAGCATAACCTAGACTGAAGCTTAAGAAAAAGCAAGACTGGGTACTGTGAAAAACTGGCCGGATAAAAGTCTGCTAATCTTAAACATCCGTAAGGCCAAATATGTGACATTTAGTATCAAACGGTAACCGATTAAATACTAAAAGTACATAGTTGTTTACAACCCTGTAACTGTCCTGCGGTAGAATACACGCAAAATATAAAGTACCTAGGAATTTATGTTAATCCAAACCTAAAGCGGCGTGCTCACATTGAAAAATGTCTGAAAAGGCTAGGAAAACAACATATTTATTATTATTCAATACAACGCTACTCCGATCCATGTACTTTTCAATTTCTCAGAGTGTTACCAACTATGGGCAGATTGCATGGGGGGGGGGGAGCAGCCAGAACAGTACTGGACCCATTGATCAAAGCACTAATTAAAGTCGTCAAACAACAGATATCCCTATTTTCCCCGATATCCGGAGTTAGGTATACCTGATTTGAGGCAATTGTACCTTAGGTCAATTACAACGCATTACCATCAAAACCAAAACACGCACATACGGAGACAACAGGTGCAAGAAACTAGGGCTCAAGTAAGACAGCACCTAGTGGTACCTAAATATAATACATATATTACATAAAAGTTTTATAAATGTTATAAATATTACAACAATTATAAGGCTTTTATGGATATGTGTGTAAATATGGGTATCTAAATGAATTTATATTAAAAAATATGAATTCATTTAATACGTAAAATGATTCATATTCATGTATATTATATTATGCACTTACACGTCCATGAATATATTGATGAATTCGAAGGCTTAGTAACACAAAAAAGAACTGAACAAAAATACATTTTTAAGTTAAGTATGCAGATTTATTCATAATACACGGTTCTTTGCGAACACAAGTTTTTTAGGAACCATAGGAAGTAAAATAATCTAAAACGTATTGAATAAGTTCGAAGTTAAAAAAACTAACCCATAAAAGCAAGTTTTTATTATACTCCCTTTCTCATTGAATCAGGTTTCGTGCCTATTGCACGCGTCGGGGTCATTACTTATAATTTATATTGATACCAATTTGAAAAAAAACATGAAAATTAAAAACATTAAACATTAAAAGGGTTAAAAATCGATCCAAAGATTTTCCGGCAGACAACAAACCGCAGACGCTACGAGTTAAAAGAAAGGGAGTAAAAATTAACACAACGAAGCATCAACTGACACATTGCTGAATTAAACTTTTCAGTCTAATAGAGAAAAAGTCGCTTATACTCGTCTGAAACTGTATCTGAAAACTTTGATCGGTCTATTATTTTTAGACAGCTCAATTGTACAATTAAGATAGCTAAAAATCAATCCTCAACGAAAATAAACTTTTATCTCTCTCTTTGAAAATTTACAATTTTAGTGGTCATTTTGTGTTATTTTATATTACGTATCATTCATATGGTATACTAGCTGTTCGTACCCGGCGTTGCATGGGTTAAGGATTAAATTGAAAACAAATTTGTGGGGGTAAACAATAGTTTGATTCGAACGGTATAGATTTGCATCAAAAATATATCAGGGGGAGGATAAAAGTAAAAGGGGAGGGAGGAAATGTCACTTTTGTTAACCGCCGGGTCCTAACGAATAAGTTTCCAAGTTTTGAGTCCGATCGGTCAAAAGGTACAGATTTGCATCGAAAATATGTCAGTGGGAGGGGTTAGGGTAAGAGAATAGGGGGAAATGTTGCCTATGTTACCCGCAGAGTCCTAAAGAATAAGTTTCCAAATTTTGAGTCCAATCGGTCAAACGGTACAGATTTTCATCGAAAATATGTCAGGGGGAGGGAAAGGGGTATGAGAATAGGGGGGAAATGTCGCCTATGTTACCCGCCGAGTTTTAAAGCATAAGTATGCAAAATTTGAATCGAATCGGACAAACGGTGTGGATTTGTATAGAGAACAGACAGACAGACATTGAGTTTTATAGGTATAGATTTATATTATTCTTTGATTCAAATTGGTTTGATTAACGATTTTTTTGGCACCGTCATTCGGCATTTATACAGTTTTGAGCTTAACTTAAACAGATTTCGATCTTGCACGCACTTTGTCATAATGTGAACGTGATCGTTTCAGGTTGTGCAGCGAGAAGACTGAACTAACCGTTAGGGATGCGCTGCCATCTCCAGTGCTGCGTGTCTCGGGGCTGTGCACCTCGAGAGGAGGCATAAACGAAAGTAACTCTGCCGGGTTCAAATCGCCCAGATCCCCGTTGGTCACAAAGTGCGGTCGAGTTCCGTTCCCGGGGAACGGGTCAGGAGCTCTCTCGACCCGTAACACCGTTGATCCCTAATTGCGCGCCCAACCCCGCATTGCCGGGGAAGCGTCGACCCTTGCAGTGCCATTTCTCTCGCGGGCTAATTGGATTTGAAGACGCCTCCTGATCAATATAAAGTCCGTGGGCAGCGCGGCCGATCCGTCATTAACGGTGTAATCCAGACGCGAATGGTACAACGTCATCGCGAACATATTGTGCAATACAAATACTAGTGTTGGTAATACGTATTCGGAAAAGATAGGAATGCAACTCGCGCAATGTATTAGTAATGTAAGGTATTTACATTTAAATCCGCGCGCTAATAATTCAAAGTTCGCGTGTTAACGAGAACCATCGAATTGAAGAATTTAGAAATAACAAATAAAGCTGCGCACGTGTTTCATATATTTTTTCTCAAAATCTATCCTAGATGTATACGAACTAACTCGTTCGCGCTGCGCGGTGTTCTAAATAGAGATGGGAATTTTACCGAACTGTTGTTCACCGAGTCATTCATTTAAGTGAATTGTTTACTTTGAATCGTTCAGTAGTTCGATTGAATTATAATTGCCGGCAAACTTCTTGAAATTTTTTGGCGTAGTGGGGGAATGCGCAGAAGACAAAATTTGGGTCTCGTTGGTGGAATGGTACACGCGCAAACTTCCCCCCACTACGCCGTAAAATTTCAAGATGTTTGCCGGCTACTGTACAGTATGTTATCTATTTTAACTTCTGTAAGTGAACAAATTTTCGAAACCATGGGTGAGGGGGTGCTTGCAGATTCCGAAGACTTCATCATTCAGTCTCCCGCGGTTTTCAAATCCGTGGGGAGAGGATGCTTTCGGTTTCATCGGGAATTAGGATCTACGATTTAATGAACGATTTGTTTTACACCAATTGAACTAATGAACGATACTTCTCTAAAGCGAAATTTACCGTTCGTTCGTTCAGTGAAGTGAACTGTTCTAAAAAACAATTCGTTCATAAACAACCCATCTCTAGTCGTTGTTTGAAAGATAAATAATACCACCAATATATCTTATTAACTCACGCTTTAATCAGCTGCAATTTTTTTTTTACAATTAATATTAAATCAACTTTACATTCTATTTTATAGTCACGTGTACAGTTGCCGGCAAACTTCTTGAAATTCTTTGGCGTAGTGGGGGAATGCGCAGAAGACAAAATTTGGGTCTCGTTGGTGGAATGGTACATGCGCAAACTTCCCCCCACAAGGCCGTAAAATTTCAAGATGTTTGCCGGCTACTGTACCGTTCGTCAACTTATTTTCGCCACGCGCACAATGCGCGACGGGGAAAGTGCGGTATGTCTATAGCTTCGGAGACGTGGAATGTTCATATTTGAGGAATAGATTTATATACGCTACCGGCACATCCATTTGCAGGTATATCCCTTTTCTACAAAAATCTCCACGCAAAACTAATTTTGAAAGGAATTGGCAACCGCGCGTGTTTACTCGATAATAAGAAGATACGACAGTGAGATGTCCGAAGCGGGGAATACGGGGGATCGCGACAAGTGCGGAGCTCTCCGGAAGCACCGAGATAAATGACATCCTCATGTAAGGTGCAAATTGAAGCAAATTTTAAAATGCCTTACTACTGTTTGGAATACACCTCTACATGTGACATCGCTATCGTTCTTTGGAGGTAAGGTGTACACGTGTGTGCCTGTTTGAATAAGATCAGATAAGAATGATTAAGTATGAAGAGTAATAAATCTGACCCTGAAGCCGGATTATCGGAATCTTGTTTGTACATTTTGGTATTCACCTTGGTGGGAGAGAAAAATATATGTTGTCTTGTATTTTTTTTATGAACCGGTAAACCTTTCTTGGGTAAAAGTGCAACGCAGCCGCCCCTGGTCAAATTTTTGTAACATAGGATTATGGGCAATGCCCGTTAATATTTTACCAACATTTTTTTCGAAGGATTGTTTTAACATAATGAATACGTGCCAAATGAAATTAAAGAAATTAAAATACACAAACCTTTTAAACACCGTATCACTAATTTTATAAAAATATCAGTATGCTGAAGAAGTGATCCGCCCTTGACCTCTAAATAGGCAAAATCTGTTTTATATAATTTTAAGTATACTCTAATATAGTATTTATTTTTGTATCTACTTAATTTTTTATCTTAATTTTATTTGTATATTCTCTTTTCTTTTTAGATTTATGTATTCTTATGACTGTATATATATTACTAAATTCTTTCTGCTTTCTTTTTTACGTTAATACTTCTGTACTATTGTTATTGGTTACTATTACATAACTAGCAAATGAGAATAACTGCCACAGAACAGGTTTTACCTAGTGTGGCAGTTATTAGTAACTTAACTAACGAACTAACTTACCATTACGCCGTTTCCCCGTGGGGGTAGGCGAGAGGATAGAGCGCCATATTCTTCTGTCCTGACATACAACTTTCGCTTCGTCTACATTCATATATCTTCGCATGCAAGCTCGATGGTTGTTCAGGCTTCTAACAGGACCATCTTCCAGTATCTGGTTAATCTGGTCATGCCACGTCTTCCGTGGTCGCCCTTTCTTTCTGGCGCCGTCAACACTTGCATTATATATCTTTCTTACCATTCTTTCCTCATTCATTCGCTCAACATGCCCAAATCACCTGAGGGATCTTATTTTTATTCTATGTATTATGCTACGATCAGCTTTACTTTCATTCCTAATATCTTCATTCTTTACTCTATCGTAAATGGATTTGCCGCACATACGTCTGAGGGATCTCATCTCCAATGCATTCAATCTACTTTCGTTCCTTCGTTGTAGTTTATGTTTTATCTAAGCTTCTATCAGCATCTATTCTATGATCTATCTATGCGATCTATGTAGGGAAAGTATGAAAAGTATCAATACTTTACTCATGAGTAGTATATTTGTCACAAATACGTCTAAGGTATCTCATCTCCACTGCATTCAATCTACTTTCGTTCCTTTTCTTCCAGCTCCAGGCTTCACTTCCAGTTAGTGTCGGTACCAGAACTCCATTATGTTCACCTTGTAACCAGAGAGTACCTTCCATAACCTTCCTCTTATAACTCTATCATAAGCCTTTTGCAGATCTACAAATGCACAGAAAAGTTTTTGGTTTTTCGCTAAAAACTTTTCCGTTAACACTCGTAGAGAGAATATCTGATCCATGCATCCTCTTTCACCCACAAAGGCCCCTTGCACGCCCCATACCTCTTCTTTCGTCATCGACCTTACCCTTTCTATCATAATTCTTCCATAAAGTTTGCCAACCGAGCTTAAAAGGCTGATTGCCATGTAATTCCCGCATTGCATTCTCGACCCTTTTACCTTTGTAGAGGGGCATGATAACTGCTCTCCTCCAATCCAAAGGGGTGTGGCTCTTCTTCAAACATTTATTAAATAAAGTATGAAGCCACGAAATTACTTCGCCGTCACCGCCGCGGGCCACCAGCCTTGATATATTCGGCAGCAACGTTATCATACCCCACAGCCTTACCATTCTTCATATGCTTTATTGCACACTTTATTTCTTCCATACTTCATTTTCGTCATTCATACTTCTCTCCGTGAGTATATCGACGGATTCCTCTAATACAGCCTCCTCGCTCTCATACGTTTCCTGAAAATAATTCATCTATCTATCTTTTATTCCATCCTCATCCATTAACATTTCTCCATTCACTGACTTAATAGCTTTCATACTATTACTTTCCGTCCCACAACGAGATTTTCACCTCCTTCCAGAAAAATTTGATGTTTTCCCCGAAATTCTTAGACATTTTCAAACCTTCCTCTCTTTTCAGATGCTCTTTTCTTTCCTTCACACCTGCTTTCACTCTTATAAGTAACTTATATTTAAAAAATGTAAAATAAACAATAAAAAAACAATAAAATAAAAATTCTGAGGAATTGATTTTTTCTTCAAAATGAACATATGTTTTTTTATCAGATGGTAACTGTAATAGATACTGCCAACTGACCGCCTTTTAGCATTGCCTTATTTGCCTGTTCCCACGGGACGTCCCCGACCAGAGTACACTTGTGGGCGTGCTTCGTGAATCCGCTGCAGCAGCACGAGTCGCCTGTGACCGTTTGGCCACATTCAATAATGAACAATTCCATTACACAGATAACAATATCTTCTGTCTGAGTGGAGGGGTTTAGATGTGTGTGGCACAGGTACGTAAGTTAAGCAATCGTTTCCTGATGTCATAATAATTTTCTTGTGATGAGGTATTCTTCACCACAGGTCAACAACCGATCTAAAATCACACTATTATGACGCAAAACATCAAGACGCAGAGAACACGAACATGTTAGTTACCTGATATTTTTTTTTGTTTTATCAATTGTGTATGAAACCCGTGCTCTAGCTATTTTTGTTAATTAATTTTTATTAATCTATTTTTTCATAATTATCTAATGTATTGTTGTTTATTTAGGTCTATTGGCCGATGACATTATAATGGGCAGTAGGCATCGCTCGAAGGACGAACAATCGTTGGACGAATGCGGACAACCGGTGGTACCCGAGGAAAATTAAGAGGCAGACAGGCTTCCCCAAAACCCGCTGGACTGACGAAATTATCAAATTCTGCCGAAAACACAGCAGTGGAAGCAAATAACAATGACATAGAAAAGTGAGAGACCTTCATTCTTCAGCAGTGACTAGAAAACGCGGATAATGATATTGATATTTGTTATTATTATTTTTATGTATTTTATACATCTGAGAATCAATTCCGGGCCTGTCCAAAGACGACGAAGAATTATAATATAGTCTCTTAGTCTCTTGTGGGCTGTGATGCCACAGGTCTGTTGCATCATTGCACATTGCCGATGTACAGACGTACGTTAGTATTAAACGCAAAAATTATGCCAACATCTGATCTTCTGTTTCTAAAGACCAATGTAGTTTTCTGTCTGTCTTTATCTAAAAAAAATTGTAATGTTAATCTCTTACTATGTTAGAAAATCGTTTTTTTCTTTTGTACGTTGCAAGTTAAAGTTACTCTGCTTGCCTCGCCACATCCGCAGATAAGGAAAAAACACGTACTTATGTATTTTTGAATGCAGGAGTACGACTTTATTCAGAAATGACATCGGACAGCTCTTGCAAACGGGCCATCGTCTGAATATTAGGATTTCAAAATTTACAAGATGCTAAGCTCTTTGCGTATTAATCTGCCTCTTTGAAGATTATAAATAACCCTAATTTTAAAATTAGATATGCCTTGAGCACTCAGGAATAACAAATCTAGAAGACCCTCATATGATTATTTATACGTACGAACGTTAACCTCGGTTTAAATATTGCAAAGACAAAAAAAATAATTCAAATTTCAAGAACACATACCCACCATACCATACTTATGAACAAAATATTTCCAAATAGTTTCGATCTAAACTCTTTAAGAAAATGTTGAACGGCATTAACAAAACGAAATACATATACAAATAAGATGTATGATTAAACTACGATTAGAGAGACGGGTAGACTAGGAATTAGTGTACCTACTCGACTAAACATTTTTTAATTGGCGGATGAAAGCCGATTGACTAGTAATAATATTTATCTTTTCTTCTTTTTTTCTATTTCTTAATTATTATACTTCTTTGTAATTTGTAATTGTCAACTGCGTGTCTCAATAGCACAGATTTTCTCTAGTGAAACAGGCATTGTACAATAATAACTACGTACAATTTTGAATGACATTAATTGAACAAATAAATAAATAAAAAATAATGCTCAAGCAATTTTTCTTAAATCTCTTGCGTGCCACCCAAGACGTTGTGGCGTGTCACTTTTGACGCGCGTGTCGTGGGTTCGCCATCACTGGTCTAGAAGTTGCATCATGGGACGGCAA
Organism: Agrypnia vestita; assembly: GCA_016648135.1. NCBI lineage: Eukaryota > Metazoa > Arthropoda > Insecta > Trichoptera > Phryganeidae > Agrypnia > Agrypnia vestita. The sequence goes on along the minus strand of JADDOH010006621.1, from coordinate 14,356 downwards.
TAAATAGAATTTCTATCGAAATCTACCTAAAAGTCCAGAATAAAATCTGATATTATTTGTACAAGCAGACGGAATGTAAGTAAATAAGTACCCATGGAAGTTGAAAAAAAATTTCAAGATTTCCCGTTCAAGAACCCTTTATATTTCACATAACATCAACAAAGAAATTTACACTGTTTTTAAAAACACGCAAACTATACATTATTATTTATTACACGAGAAAGCAATATTATTATAATTATTTTTTTATTTCGTATTTTAAAATCTCCATCAAAATAAACGTAAGTACCTAATTAACACAATTATAATACTTCTGGAAAATATTTATTAGGTCGCGTGCGCACCCATATGAGTTAGTAAGTAAAACGCAGCTGGAATTACATATACATTTTATTAGAGACGTACGAATGAATGAGTGCCTGCAGTGTGTGTGTTAGCACATGTAGGCCAACTTGTGGTTTTGTACATAACCGCAGCAGAAGAAACTTCATTACAAAACAGTAGAATTACATTTTGATACCATGTAGGTACCTATATTAGAAGTATTTGAGGATGGCCCTGTTAAAAGCCGCAACAAGTAGAACTTGTATGAGAAGATGTATGAATGTGGCCAAAGCAAAAGTGCTGTGCCAGGATAGAAGAGTGGGCGTTCAATCCTCTCTGCCTACCCCTGCGAGGAAACGGCGTGATGGTTAGTTAGTTAGTTAGTACCTAATACCAGACCTAACAATGTTGGACTTATTATGGGACAATTTAATTCTAAAATCTACCCATTTAAAAAAAATACATAATGGTATATTATTTACTAGTAACCCATGGGCATTATAGATATAATATTAGATTTTGTATGAACAATTATATTTGAAATCATATTTTTGAATAATGTTGTTACTGTATAGGTACTTAACCTGTACAATATGCAAATTAAATTTTAAAATGATTTCGTGAAAAACACCAATATTAAAAAATAAAATAGATGGATACGAGGAAGGAAGATTGTTCAATTTCAATTATATTTTTATATTTCTGAAGTGAATTTAATGTAGATACACCTACATGGATAGTTTTCTCAGAAAATACTTGTATGATTTACGTTTGCTTTCTAGACATGTCGCATGCTCATAACGATCGTTTTTCAAAATTATAACGTCAAACTATTTTTTTTACATTTCAAGATTATGGTTGATCATGTGTTTTTAAAATTTTTTATTAAATAATAAATTTGCTTAAATAAGGTGCTCACACCAACTCAACATCGTGAAGGCATTATGGTATATCCATGACGTATAAATTTACAAACAACGTATTTGTGCAAATAACTTTGTGGTCTTTTTTATTATAAAACAGTCCTACATATGACTAGGATGGCTGTTAAATCGTAGGACGGTTTTCAAACATTCTTATGTACGACTAGGATGGTTTTCAAACCATCTTATGTAGGACTAGGACGGTTTTCAAACCATCTTATGTACTACTAGGACGGTTTTCAAACCATCTTATGTAAGACTAGGATGGTTTTCAAACCATCTTATGTACGACTAGGACGGTTTTCTAACATTCTCATGTACGACTAGGATGGTTTTGAAACCATCTTATGTACGACTAGGACGGTTTTCAAACCATCTTATGCACTACTAGGACGGTTTTCTAACCATCTTATGTACTACTAGGACGGTTTTCTAACCATCTTATGTACTACTAGGACGGTTTTCAAACCATCTTATGTACGACTAGAATGGTTTTCAAACCACCTTATGTACAACTAGGACGGTTTTCTAACCATCTTATGTACTACTAGGACGGTTTTCAAACTATCTTATGTACAACTAGGACCCTAGGAGAGCATTCAACTTTCAAATCGCTCTAAGTACGACTTGGAGGGCTCTCAAACACTAGGTACACTCGTATACACCGCAATCAGCAACTTATGTATGTACATATAAAATTTTGTTGTACTCTTTCACCAATGATTTTCAACCTCTATACAGAAAAAATATTTGAGGAGGCTCTATATATGGAGCAGATGAAGGCTTAGCAATAAATAGGAAGAAATAAGAAATAGACAATCTTTGCTACGCGGATGATACCGTGAATCTAACGGACTCCATAGAAGGTCTCTAAGTACTACTGAAACGAATGGTTAATGCATGGAAAGCATATGATCTTCAACTTAAGGCGATCGTCTAGCAGAATGAGCAAATCTCACAATTTTTTGTCATATCTTCTCTTGCGTTTTTTATTACATTTTTGTATAGAAATATCTCATTTTAAAATTTATTCATCAGGTTACATATATTTTAAATACGAATATCTTATTACAATGTCACAAATTAAATTATATAGTTTATTAATAAATTACCAAACCTTCGATGTTTTAAAAATGAAGAAAATTGCTCGACTTTATTGGCCTTTTATGACTGAACTGCGTGTTGAGATGTCTTTTTTATTCAATAATATTACAAAGTAAACGATTATCTTAAATTTATTACAATTATAGAAAAATCTGTTAGTACGTTTACATGCAATTTATGTTTTAAAAAACACTGTTTTTTAAATTATTTTTATTTTTTGTGCGTTTTTTTTTCAATCCTTTTAAAATAGTTTATAACTTTTTTTCTTTAATAAATTAAAGGAATAGACATTATTATTTTAAAATTAATACAAAAAAAAATCAAAAAATTATTCTCGATTTCAGATTTTAGCTATTTAATCAAGGCACTGCGTATTGTGTCATAAATACGTTGCGTCTTGATTAAATATCCAAAATCAGGAATATAGACAAAGATTTTGATTTTATTTTATTTTATTGTAAAATTATAATATGTATTCTTTTGACTATTGAAGTAAAAAAGTTGTCAACCATGTAAAAAGAGTTGAAAAAACCGACAAAAAAATAAAATATTTTTAAAAAACATTATTTTTTAAAACATAAATTGCATGTAAACGTACTAACAGATTTTTCTATAATTGTAATAAATTTAAGATAATCGTTTACCTTGTACTATTATTGAATAAAAAAGATATTTCAACACGCCGTTCAGTCATAAAAGGCCCACAAAGTGGAGCAATTTTCTTCATTTTTAAAACATCGAAGGTTTGGTAATTTATTAATCAATTATTTAATTTAGTTTATGACATTTTAATAAGATATTCGTATTTAAAATATATGTAATTTGATGAATAAATTTTAAAATTATATATGTCCCTTCAAAAATGTGATAAAAAACGCAAGAGAAGATATGAGAAAAAATGGTGAAATTTGCTCATTCTGCTAGACGATCGCCTTAATGTAAACAAGATAAAATACATGATTATTAGAAAACAAAAGGAAATGGATGATATTCTTCATCAAATAAACGCTCGTCATTTAACCGAGACGATTAAATGACGTTATTTTGACTGGTTACACAAAATACCATTTTTTAAGATTTGTATTGACGATTGGTAACTGAGATATAATTGTTGTCTAGTGCCGATGATTGCCCGTTGAATTGCGAAATATCAGTTGCCAATCATCGATGTAACATATACAAATCTCAAATAACGGTTATTGTGTAACCGTTTAAAATATCACCACTAGCTCTTCTAAATAAAAATCACAGTAAAAAAGTAACCCATAAAAAACAAGTTTTTATTATGCTCCCTTTCTCATTTACTAGTGGAAACTGGTCTGGCGCTTAACCTACGCGTTGGGCTTCGGTCGAGCGATGTTACGAAAGGGAGTAATAAAAAATTTCCAAAAATCCAAAATTATACTATAATCAGGTTCCGTGTCTACCAGACGCGTCGAAATATTTTTATACAACTTAGTAAGTTGCATGAAAAAACCATTAAAAATTTGAAAAATCCAAAAATGTATTAATTTTTTTAACAAAAAATTGAAAGATCTTCTTGATCGTCGCCACGAGTCTGCTTGCAAAGTTTCAGCTCGATTGGATCACGGGAAAAGGGTTAAAAATCGATCCAAAGTTTTTTCGTCAAGCAAGCAGACGCCACGAGTTAACATAAAGGGAGTAAGAAAGTAACCCATAAAAACCAAGTTTTAACAATACTCCCTTTCTCATTTTCGGGTTTCGTGTCTACCATATGCGTCGGAATCTCTATACAACTTGTATGAAAAAACCATTAAAAAATCCAAAATTATACTATAATTATTATTATTTTTTAACGAAAATTTGATAGATCTTCTTGATCGTCGCCACAAGTCTGCTTGCAAAGTTTCAGCTCGATTGGATCACGGGACAAGGATTAAAAATCGATCCCAAGTTTTTTCGACGGCAAGCAAGCAAGCAGACACCACGAGTTAATATAAAGGGAGTAAAAAGCAGCCGCTTAATACGATAAATAGTATAATGTTGCTTGAGCGTGCTCATTAATTTTCGCACAAATCGAGTTCGCGTTAAATGAGGTATTTATTTTTACGTGAACACGAAGGTTTGTATGTGCGTTTGCGAAGATATATCTTCTAAATTCACTAAGTTTGCGAAACGACAACAAAAACTCACGAAATCGCTGTGAAGTCAAATACAAAATCTGTGAAATGGTCCATTGTTTGCCTTACGCGAATGGGGAAATATCGAATAGCCATTTTATAATAATTATTGAAGTAAAATATCTCGCGTTTCGAAAGTAATGAATTGTTAGACAATGTCTCTCAACTCGCGGAACACTTCCGCAATGCGGTAACAGATTGCTTGCCAAGTTATTTCACCAAGAGGCAGTATACAGCTTTGTACCGGAGATTCAGAATCTCGGAAAATAATTAATTGGGTTAAAAGATCTGCGACACATCCGTCTGTCGTTCTCTGCAATTCTTGTAAACAATTGAATAATGAAACCAAATACAGCGAGCATTTTCTCAAGTCAAAAAGATCGGAAATAATTCGCACCCCTAGAACAATGTGGCCGTGTTACGGCACTATGCTCTCTGTGACATGAGACGTTCATGCCATAAATCAAACTATGGCTGCATTGCTATGTAATGATGTATATGTACTTTTTAAAAGCAACATGGCCTTACAAGGCAAAAACATTTTCGGTTTGTTCTGGGAGTGAGAATTGGCATAAAAATCACGTAATACAAGCTCTTAGAGGTTTAGGATAAAATTTCTAGTTGAATAAAGAAAGGCTTACCCAATTGGCAGAGTGCTACGAAGTCATCTTCTCCAAAAGGACACGACGGGAGACCGTCCCACCATATTCTGAATCCATAATCCTGCTCGTGAGACCACTTCAGGCGGGCGCTTCCGAGTGGTTGCGGACCACCAGCATCTCGGTCGTTTTGCTCCGCAACGTCACCTTCTTCAACACTCCCGATAACGTGATCCGCTTCTTTCGTAACATTTTCTCTGTTCTCTTCGATGTTCTCTTTGACTTCAGTTTCGATCTTGGCCGGATGAGGGGCGCCTCCGTCACTTTCTCGCGTTGCGCGATCACTTTTAGCGGGAATTTCGCCGTCAGCCAATGAGCAAGAGCCATCTTGATTTTCATCCGGCAATACCTTCTCGAGATTTTCCCGATTCACTGCATCTTCAGACAAGCGCGGAACACCGTCATTTATATTTTCTGCGGCTCCGTCGATGTTCATTGTCAACGATGTTTCTACTTATAATTTATATACGAAGCCGCATGTTCATAAGTTAATTGAACTTTGTATCAACGTGGAATGTTAAATAAATTATATTTAAAATGTCGATGACGAAGAAGGCGAAACTTACGAGACAGCAGTGACACAATCGTGCGATGCCACTAATTTCGATGATTAAATTACGTAGTTTTCGTAGAGTAATAAATTAACTGCGTATCATATAAAACGGTATAATTCTATTACGAGAATCTATAATTATTTAAATCTGCCAAAATAAATTAACTACTTATGGTTATTCAATCGAGATACTTTTTTGACATGGAATAATACATATTTCCAAATACAGATACACTTTTTTACGAGTTAATCGCCGCCACACCATCAAAACACAAAACTTTTCAGCTTTCCACAGCGCAACTCGACACGTGAACTGAATGTATACACTGCTACGAAAATACGAAGGCGTTTCACATTTTCCCGAAAGCACACTTGTCCTATATATTAGTATAGCGCAGGTTATGGTCGGGGGGGCTGTAGTTTTCTGGCGCCTAGATCCGACACTGGGTCGTTGTCATGGCGACGGGTGGCGCCCGCCGGGCGCCGTTTCTGTAGGACGCCACTGAGTCAAAACAAGCCCTAGAAAATGGAAGAAAGTCTTATGTAAACATTTAGATAATCGTTTTTGGAGTACGTAAAAATTTTAGCCGGATTCACAATGGCATTATAAGCTATGGACGACAAATTGAGAGAAGCGCGGCGTGAAATAATGCCCGATTTTTATACCGTTGGACTCGTGTAAATACGCGGTGTAAAATAATGTCCGATTTAATACTATACCAATACGCGGTGTAAAATAATGCCCGATTTTTATACCGTTGTACGCGTGTAAATACGCGGTGTAAAATAATGTCCGATTTAATACTATACCAATACGCGGTGTAAAATAATGCCCGATTTTAATACTGAACCAATACCACTGGTTTTGCGTAGCCGTTAGGAATCTGCTCAATTTATTTATTAAGTCAAGCATGCAATTTGCATAACTTTAATCGTTCAGAAATTAAAGATTAATGTAATAACCAAAAATGAGATGAAAGATACCCATCTGAATGAACGGCGCGGCGTTGGTTAGAAAAGTTTAAGAACTGAGACTTTAGTCTTAAGATGAAAAGGGTTGAGGCCGTCCTGATAGTGTTCAAAGGAGAGAACATAGGAATTATAGTTCAAAGCGACGAATTGAAAACTTTAGTGGAAGAAAACATGTAACAAACAACTTTTTTTTTGCGTCGCAATCCTAGGATTGATCTGCAACAAGCACTCGCTTTCTCCACTCCTCTCTGTCATCGGCCAGCCTCTTCATTTCTTGGTAGGTGCTAACTAACCTAACAAATAACTAGTGCCGATAAACCGAAGACGATCTATTCAGCAAAAAATAAATAGCAGAAAATGTCTTTTAAGAATTCTTGAATTCATTTCATTCTATAGGCACAAATGAGCTTATGCAAAAATGCGTAGCATCAAATAGGTCTTTACTAATTGAAATGAAAATTAGAATCGGCCATTATTTTCGGAACAGCCTAACGTATATTTCTACGTATTGTCTTAATTATCGTTAAAGGTAAAATAAACTGTATATAATAGTGATAAGTTTTTAAATAATTCGTGTAAAAAAATACAAACAATATATCTAATAACTGGACAGGTTAAAAATAATGAAAACAAAAGATCGCAAAATGTCGCAGCCACGTCTCAGCACCGGGACAGTGGCTGATGTGCCTACCTACCTAGGTACTTATGTACATTAGATTGTCCCGAATTTTTTTTGTTTGTTTTCTTTTACGCAAAACCTCTTAAAATTTGCGTAATTGATCATAGATCACCAAAATATTTTTCAAAATAAAATAAAACTTTATCTTTAGGGTTTTACCGATCTTCAAAGTTATGAAAAATTGTCATTTTTACGGTGATATACCTACCTATATTTCGCTATCCTTAATTTCGGTTCCTGAGCTAATTATAAAAAAATATTTACTTTTTGTTTTATTTAGGTATAATACATACACGATTTTGATTTGCACGCAACAAAACGTTACAACAAATTTAATACCCTCGAGTTTAAACTTGTTTTGAAGATTTTCTTGACTTGACCCGCGAGTGTTTTCTTCGTAGCCAAAGTAATTTCTACATCATAAAAGTACAGTTGCGATTATTACGGTGTTAAAAGCGGATTTTATAATTTTTAAATAATAAATTCGAGGCGTGGTGAGACCATCATTGGGACCATAAAAAGAACTTGACAATCGGCAGCTACCGACTATAAAGTTTTCATTCATGAATTTTATTTTATTTGTGAAGAACGACCTGAAATTGAAGTATAATGGAAAGGATGCATCCAATTCAGATGTAGGTGTACGCGATTGTGTCTGAATCATCAATATTTGGACCAAAGCTTCGATTCCAATCGTAACTAACCAAAAAAAAAAATTCGGGACAACCTAATGTGCATATCTGAGTAGCCGGCAGGCAGTAAGGGTAGGGTTAAGGTATGTGTCGAAGCGCCTGACAAGGAAAGCAATGTTGGCAATATCACAAGGGAAGATAAAAGATGGTGTTTACATGAAAATCTAAATCTTTTTTTTTTTAAATAGAGATGCGAACACGGAATATGTGTCACATCAATATTCTTACTATTTTCAAACTAAGCTAAATGCTTGTGCTATGAAGATAGGACTAACTTTCTGGTATGGAGTGAGTGACCTTTGGATCACGAAGCGAGTTTATCACATCTTGAATGTTTATTTCATTGAAAGAGCACAATTGGGAATGTCATTTAAGTGTCCACGATCCCGCCGCGGCCTTTCGTCGAATCTAGCACCTAGGCAGGCAGGAACCTAATAAATAAGGTCTGATAATGCCCTTTGATGGCATTTGATGACATAGCCACCAAAATTGTCACTTTTGGCGAATGGAGAGGCCCTTGAGGTTTGATTTTAGGGTTTTTCCTAATCCAGAATCCACAATTCGCTTATTGATATGCCCGTTCAAATGAAAATGGACTTCGTCGGAGAACAAAAAATCTTGTTGAAATTGGTGAAGCGCTCGAACATTGTCTCAACGAACCTTTTTCACAAAATCTAATCAACGAGTTTTAAACCTTATACCAATTAATACACAAAATAACATGGGTGTATTTTCAAGATCAGTTTCAATATTCGAAGCAAAGTTGATTTTAGTGTCGCCATAGCAGCAAAACGCTTGCGATTCGATCTTCTAGTACAGGCTTGTTAACTTGCGCGACATTCTTTTCGCTTCTTCTGCTTCGTGGTCGCCTAGTTTTATTAAAATTTAGCTGAATTATATAACTGAATATAGCGAATTTTCTGAGGGACGATTTAGTTTAATAAACACTCTTAACTAAATCACACTGTACAATCGGTAGTGAATGCGAAACAGGCGCTGAACAATCACTTAAGAATCGTTGTTCTCGTAAAACTGTATTACACAGAACGCGTTGTTCCCCATGTAGTGATCCATTGCGACTAAATTTTCCAGGACCAAATATGCGCATGTCAATGCCTGCGCGTCCCTCTTTCACGCAGTACCCACGCAGGAGAGATTTAAAAAGTAAAAAAACTTATGGCCTACCCTGCATTACATTATACATAGTTATACGTTGAACACTGTAATTAAAATAAAATACTAGTATTAATAAAAAGAAAAGGTATTGTATAAAACCACTATTTATTGAAAAATCAAGATGTTTCGGGGCCAATGGTTCGTTCAATAGGATACAATGTTTACTAAAATTTAGTAATCAAATTATAGACATAATAAGAGACATTATAATATTTAATTTATTATTAATACTAATATTAAAATACGAGTATTTAAAATTTTCAATAATTTATTGGGAAACACTTTATAATTATTTCCTAGTAATGGGGAGTTTTGGAGGGGCGAGACATATTGCAGGGTTCGAGAAGAGAAAAATGGGTTGTTGTCAGGGGTAAACACATTGTATTTGAGAATATAAGTAATGACGTGTCAGTACCTTAGGAAAGACTTATGAAAGAGTTTGAGAGATAGTGCAATGATTGGACAGTTGGAAGGAGGAGATACAATAGTGTTTGAGAATAGAAGTGAAATGTGGTCAGTCATCGGAGAGAAGCAGGTACTGGGTTGGTTTGAGAAGGATTTTGTACTTCAAATAATCTTATTCATTCGAATATTGGATAAACATGAATTTATAATTATATTTATCAGTTCAGTTTTAAAATATTTAAATTAAGAGTGAAAATAAAAATTTAAGTGTTTACCTGCAACCTATTCATCTTATTTTAACTATAGTATTTTTTCAAATTAAAAAAATAATCCTACATACCTACTACACCATTCGGTTAAAACTAGGTGTAGGTACATACAGATCAAACTATGTATTTCACTTTATAATAATATTATTTATTGATAAAAATTACATTTTTATTATTAAACTAGCCGTACACCCGTGAAAAATCACGATACTTTGGTGGGCAACCGTAACTCCACAATGAGCCATTGCGTGTTGCGTGTCACACTCTAATTATCTTGTATAGTTGTAATTTCAGCTATATTAAAGAAAGTTATAGATATTACGGACAGACAGACAACAAAATTATTATATTTAGATTTAAAACCTTGCATTTCTTTGAAAAGTTTAGATAAATCAATTTTGTATGTTTCAGTTTAATTTCAGGCACAAATCCAGGTTCTCATCATTAAGACAAGGCGGGTAATAAAGGCACATTTTTTTTCCCACCCCCTCCCTCTGATATATTTTCTGCATAAGTCTACAACGTTTGACTGGTCGACTCAAATTTTGAACACATATTCTTTGGGAACCGGTGGATAACAAAGGTAACATTTCCCCCTCCCCCTTTACCACCCCTCCTCATCGTTGATATAATTTCCGTTAAAATCTGTACCGTTCTACCGATTGGACCCAAATATGTAGAGTAAGGAAAAAGCGTAAAAACGCAACCACCTAAGCTTACATTTGTGAATCATTTCAGGCATGTCGATGAAATATAAATCACATTTGCACTACTCTACAATTAACAGATATTAATTTGGGGTGCAACATTTTGTTGAAGAGGAGAATAAAAACAAATATATGTATTCCTAATGTTTTAGTGTTCCGAATCTTTTTTAAAAAATATTTTAAAATAATGAAAAAGCACAATAAAATACAATGATCTGTGAGATACAAAGTATACACTATTTTGATGAGTAAGTTAGTAAAATTTATACCAAGTACTAATAAATGTTGGATATTTTTCTAATTACAAATTTATAAAAAAAAATAAAAACAGAACTTATTTATTTAAAAAAAAAATTAAAATGAAATATAAACCAACATAATGAACTATTTATACTGTCATATATTTTTGCAGTAAAATATAAAATGGTTACTGTAGCTTTTGAGGCACACAACATATAATAAATATTCAAAAGTTATGAACTGTAAAATGGAATTTTGTTCACACCTAAAAATATAAAATTCTGAGAATACTAAAAAAATGTTTATCATATATAGATGATAATAGAAAGGAAAGAGTATGTTTAAAACAACACAAAACATCTTTTAACCATCTGATAAAATTGTAAAAGGCAACATTACAAAAAAGCCGAATTATATTTATTTTACAAAAAAAAACGTACAACAATTTGCTTCAAAAATGATAGTGCCTTTAAAAATTGAGCAAAAATATTAATTTGGCTTAATAAAAAAACTTGCATCCATTCAAAGTTAACGCAACACTTTACCTGCGGTAATTCAAAGCGTCGGTACCGAGCAAGACATTATAAAATACAACAATTTTCAAGGAAACGTTCAGATATTATTTGAGATTACAAACTTAATTCACAAAACAGGTACGAGGTAGACGGTTGAAACTGAGATTTTTTGACGTTTCTACAAGAAAACGTACATATCAATACATGACAGATGTTATATTATCTTATCTATGGACAGATGTATGCGGTAAATCAATGCCGCCAGGAATAAAAAAATATTCTGCCTAAGTACTTTTTTAATAACGAATATTTATATATACAGCAACCAAAAACAGAGCTCTCACGTGTTCTCACGGCGGCGGCGTGCCATCGGAAAAACGCTAAACATTCTATAAAGATGGAGCTACATAAAGTTTTGTTTAGCAAAGCAAAAGTTAGTGTTTCGGGTACAGTCTCTTTGGTGAATATAGTCCGTCCAACTTATCTGGAGAATAAAGGAGGGCGTCCCAATCGTTGTGGTACTGCCCATAGTGTAAAAATTATCTAATTTGTAGGGAATTTTATGCAAATTCGTTTTTTCTTAAACAAGTTATTAAGCAGTATACGACACGATAAAAAACAAAAAATGTAAACTAACGTACAAATAAATTTATCAAAATATACATTCGTAAAATACACAACGTCACAAAATGGCGTTTTTTCAAAATCAAAGAAAAATACCATTTTCAGGAAAAAAAAACAAACAATAATAATTCTTTTAGGCTGGCGCCACATTACGCAGATCTTCCGCCGCGTTTTTTCCGTTGCGCCAAATCGGCAAAGCAAATAGATCGACCGATCATCCGCGTAGTGTGTTTAATAAGCGCATATTGTATGGAAAGAAATGTAGCGATGTTCCACGACAGAAGAGACGCGGCGGAAGATCCGCGCAGTGTGGCGCCGGTTTTATTCGGTGTCTCATACCTAATGATCATGACCACCATGTTTAACTCAGTAACACCTAAGGATATCAATCGGTTTAGGGCCGTTGTATCAACTTGGTTTATAGTAATCTTTCGTTCAAAGCATAGATATTTTGCATTTTCCACCGATCAAACAACTCGCTCTCGTAAAAATCTATGCTTTAAATGAACTATTGCTATAAAGTAAGTTGATGCAACCAGTCTTTAATGTGCATAAATAAAAAAGTTTATTTTTGAAAAAAGATGTTTATACAAATGAACTCGTTAATGAATTATGTAATAAAAAGTATAAATAATAAAAATTCTATGTAAAAAATTATCGAATAAAATATGTTCTAAAACTTTTCTCATCTTACGGCTTCTAATTCAATTTTTCCACTTATCCTTGTTCTTTTTTTCCGGGTGTAGATATTTTAATGCCCATTTCCACGGCCACTTTACCTTCTTTAACTATTTTGTAAATTGCCGATTCAGAAATACCTGAAGAAATTGTATAATAGTAAATAAAAAACTAAGTATGGGAAAATCATTATAACTGCATGGCAGCATTAACCTGAAGTGGCGGCAATAAGTCTATGAACAAAATCAAACGGTATAATTAGGGCTTTTAGACGTTGTTTCTCTTCAAAAAACGTGTGCATTTTCAAGATTATTTCCCGAACACCGCTTTTAATGGTTTTTGGCATGGTGACAATCTAAAATGTTCTTAAAAAACTATCGAAACAGTCGTGAACCTCTCTGTAAACAAAGTCTGTCAGCTGTAGATAATCCAATATGGCGTCGTTAGTTCCAAATTTGGCCATTCTTCAGATAAGTTAGACGGACTATACGTATCTTATCCATAGATAACATAATAATACTTATCTATACTTTGTTTAACCTCTTCCATAGTTCCCATTTCTATGGTTCTCAGTTCTCGTTAAAATTTGAAATCGCTGTCATATATTCAGGGCCTGCGCACTCTATCCATAAAGTTTCGATTCCGTTATAATGGCATCAATTCTTTTATGGGAATTTTTTTAAATTTCATTTTTCGGCGGTTCTAATTTGGTGTCAGTACTTACCTACCCTTGCCAACTATTTTAACAATTATTGTAGTGGTATTAATGTTGGTTTCGCAAAATGTTCATATTGGTTACACTGTTCACAAATATTCTGTGGTTCACAATTTGCGACGCCATTTTAATTTTTCAAAATATCAAATATGTCTTTATTTTGTGGCGATTTTGCTTGTTTATTTTTTTACAATCCCGCTACCACGTCACCGCCTCCGACATTGACATCCTCTGATAATATGTTTGTTTCGATATGAAACTGAATATTGACATTTCACAAAGGATATCTGCTACAAAAACGAAATATTTTATCGTCCTTTTGAACTGTCATACTGAAACCGAAAATACACGTGAGTGATTGTATTTTATATTAATTATATTTGGAATGTTTTATTATAATTGTGTTTGAAAGTTTATTAGAAAAAGTTATTTTACAAAGGAAAACTAATTTACATAGGGTATAAAAGCGAAGGCAGCAATATCCAAAAAATTGTTTTTAATGTAGTCACAGAGGATTACTAATTTAAAATTAACCGAATTCTAGATTTTATGTATTATTTTATCCCTTCCAAAATCTTGTTTCCTATAAATTTACAGGCTATGTTTCCCATAAAATCTCAATACTGTTGACTCATTTGTCCAAGTTTTCCGTATGATTAAAATACAAAAAAAAATTATGGTTAATTATTATTACATCATTATCTTTGTATAACATGCATACAATTATTAATTAAGAGTTATTATTATTTCACTGCTGGTTTTAGAAAGAACAGAACTTCCCACTGACATGTGAAAATGATAAGTAAAATTATTATGTCTACAGATTCAAGTCCAAGGAGATGAATATTGGTGTGACGGATGAACATCTCAATGGAATCCTCAGAACCCAGCTCCAGCAAAGGAGATGAGGGTAAGAATATACAACTATAATCTATAACTAAATATTTTTTAAACAATGATTGCTGGTGTTGTATTTTTTT
>JADDOH010006620.1:0-27675 GCA_016648135.1 Agrypnia vestita | reverse complement strand
TGCGGCGTCGCGGCGGCACTGATACTTAGGCGTGTGCGGCGGTGCGTCACAGCACTCGGTAGCGAATGGCGGTTGTTGCCGTTCGCGCTTTCGCTCCTCCAGGAGTTGCTAGAGTGATCGGCGATGCTGTTTTTACGGGCACCGCTAGAATCTCTAGCTTCTCCACACTCAACTCAACTCCTAACTGGTTTCTTGGCGGCTGGCTTCGCCTTATATTCTCTCCCCGGCGGCCCAGGGTGTGGTCGCGGGGGCTCGAGGGGAAGCCTCCAGTTGGTCTTTCGCCGATTGGCTCCCTTGATGTCCGCCCCCGTCGTTCATTCGTCTCTCCAGGTCCCGATTGACGCTATTGGTTACTGAACCCAATGTTGCCTCCGTTCCGCCCTCTATTGTTCCCCCAGTTTGCGGCTAATCTCGATGCTTCTCTGGTATGTAGGCCTAAACACTTTGTTATTTCACGAACGCTTTGTTCACTGTTCATATCCCTATCCCGTCACCAAAAAAAACATTGCAAAATGAATTAAACTTAAGGAAAATATTACAGTACAAATTGGCAAAGGCGGAAAATTGAAAACACAAATTCGCATCAACACTTATTACCCAAAAATAAAACTGCTTACATATACATACTTAATTAAATCGACACGCCAGACATATTTTTATCGAGCAGTTATTTCTACCATTATTGACTAATTACATGGGATTGACGCAGGGTTTCATTAGATCAAAGTAAAATTCCTTGAGTATGCATTACAATATTAATCTTATTATTAAGTCGTCGGTTTGATTCTTACAGTAGGCCTCTCAATATTTAACGTTATTTATACATTACATCGTTATAGGTCAATCCTTATCATTAACATTGATTCAACGTTATTTATACATTACATCATTACAGGTCGATCCTTATCATTTACATTTAAAATTTACCACTCCGCATATCCTCTTCCTTTCTTTTTCTTTTTAATTTTTTTTCTTTAACAATGACAACATGTACTTGATACTTAGTTTTATTCTTAATTTTAGCTTAAATAAAACAAGCTATCGTACTTCTTAGTTGGACCAAACATATTTGTCAATATGTGACATAGAGATACAAAACAAAGGGCTAAAATTATACAGACATCGTGGCATTTCTTAGTGAATCAATTAACATAAAAACTTATTTACATGGGATACATGCTTCAAGCGGGTCCCCTAATGTTAATGTTCTGTATACATCTTTGTAATTTCTTTTGGGATTACAAAGTACATGAATTTGCATCAACGCCACTTTCCCGAAAGGAATGCTTACATATACTAACATAATCAAATTCGATAGACACTTTTTTTTCAAGAAATTATGTTAAACCTTATTACTAGAAGAAAAATTAAGAAAACTTGGCGTAAATTAATTAATGTAACATTATTTACACCTAAATAATGAAAATTCTTACTTCAATATGTAGGCTGGATTGAATGAAAAACGTTTTTTTAGGACTTTCATTATACTAATCATTATCTTATCAAATCAGCTTTCTTCCACCCCTGGTATAAGAATATAGGAAAAGAATAAAAATAGAGAACACTAAAAAATTATATAAGCCACATTCAACCCGGCAGACAATTGAAAATTTTCCAAACAAGAATTATTTTGAGCTTTATTACTACTAGATTAAAACAACTATTTTAAAATAGACCGACAAATTATATTGCTTAAACGAGTAATCAAAACAACAATTGCATGTTTACAGATAGGTTATATACCTACAACCTACAAATTTGTATAAAAAAAAACACAATATTGGGAGCTTGAATAACTAATGACAAATTAACATTATTCTTAAAAATAATTAAAACTCACAAATTAACATTATCCAACTAGGTGTATGTAATATATGAAAACATAAGACATGAAAGCCTCGATCTAAAGTAATATTAATGTTTATTCCAACACGGCATTTACTTATTTGCAATTAATTAAACTATTTTGTTTCAACCCCGTGTGCTAAAATTCATTCTGCAGACAGATTTCAAAAACTAAAAAGTCGTAATCTTATATCTCTTCAACCGTGTTACATCTTTTCACGAGATAATATTCTATTACGTTATATATTATATATTACATCAATATCAAACATCGTCGGCAATAATACAATCAAATTTTTTCCTTTTGTTACGATCAATACATATTCTATTATTTGCTACAAGTTAGATTAATTCGGGATGATCTCGTTATTATTTCAAATTGCAATGTCCCGTTCATTTCGATACTTAACAATAGAATACAGAATAAATGAGGAAACTACATATAAAACGAGTAACATCCACCTGCAGAGGTGGCCTGGGTTATCTTAATTATCATTACCTTACTTAAATTAAACATATCAGTTGCTCATTAATTAGGTACATATTACATTGATATTATGATTCACCACTTTGCCTCAATTTCTAATTCGGCATCTACCTTCTTAATTGATTGACCCCTGTTATCTTTATTGATAATGACCGCCTGGTCGTGCGTTGCGGGATCTTCGCGCCCTTATATTAATAATTATACGATCCTACATCTCGCGGATCGCGTCGCCAGGTGGGGGATCGGTATGTCAGCGCTTTCTAAAACATCTCTATTGTCTGTCGAGGACAATAGTAAGTTTACTGCGACGACTTTCGGAATTATTATCTTGTTTTTCTAAAAAAAATGTCTTCCCAAAACAATGGCGACTTCTCTAACAAACGCAGCTTTCTAAACCGTTGTCCCATGTGTTCGCATTTGGCCAAGATGTTCTTTCTATTGTTTAATCGGGGTTAGAGATATACGTCCCGCTGCAAGAAAAGGTTTACCGTTTTTACCCTTCCAAGATGTTACTTAAGAACAAAAGGTTGCGGACGTATTGCCCATCCTAACAAAAGGCCGTGCACTTTTAATGTCTTCGGCGATGCCCAACGCCCTCGGCAACCCTAACTTTCTAATTCATTGTTTCGTATGTTTTATGGCGGGCTATCCTAAGAGCGATCGTCCGTCGCAATGTTATTTTTTTGAACAATAGGTCACATATTTCGTCCTCGAACAAAAGGTCGAGCATGCCGGGGCTGCCCTGGCTGTGACCACATGGCGCGTGATCTTCGAAACACGGGCGCTTTGATTTCGGTATTGCCCTAGGACAAAATTAATAACCTGGTTCGCGTCATATTCCGGCACATCAATGTGTACTTGAATTTCTGTTTTTCTTTTAATTTCCACCTTCCCTTGGCAATTTGCAAGTGTTGTGAGAAACGTGTTTGGAGAAGAAAGACGCGGGTTCATCAAGCGTTACATTTTTAAAAGTCCTACCTATCGATTAATAATTAATAAGTATCTTCGTCTATGCTTCGCTCGTGTCTATGGTCGGCTTCCTTTTGACAATCTCCATTTGTCTATCAAGCCTTGTTTTAGCTCACAGAATAAAGAAGATATTTTAGCTGGAGCGTGTCAGAGTCAGAATCATGGAGCGCGCTGACCAAGATGTTCCTGCCGTCAAGCTCGAGCCAGGGTCTGCAGCCGGGAGCGGCGATGAAGAGCTCTACACTGATGTGGACATATCGCATCCTGACATCAAGCGGGAGTGCGCGGAGTACTCCAGGAGGGCCGCCCAGCGCGCTGGTGAGCAGTTGATCCCCTTGGATTATTAATCCGTGAAGTAGATCCTGCTTTTGTTGTGATCGTCACAGGAAGATGTATAGATATGTGAAATCGTTCAGAGGTATTGGGAAAAGTACTGGGATAAGTGCACAGTGTGGGTCTGGGAGCTGTTTTTAATATTGACACATTTTCCGGTATAATTGAGTGTCCTGATTCCAAAAATGTCATAAAATAACCTGGCACGCAAATATTTAGCGAGTAATTCCAATTTAAAAATCGCAATTATTTCTGTAGTAAGTTTGACAGATCAGCCATTTCATTTGAATTTTTACACGTATCTATGGATAAGTATTTGAATCAAAGAAATATAAAGTGGACCATTCACTATCCTGGTTGGTGGACTGTCATTTGGGATAGTGAATGGCCCGCTTAGTTCACAATTTTTTTAACAAAGCTTCATTTGAAGTGTTTGATAATATTTTAATATTAAAAATAAGTATCGTATGTTATCCCGAAATATCTACTGCGAAAATGTAATAACACACTCACCATTGCCCCGTCTAAATTAGATAGACGATGAGTTCAGAGAATGCCGAGACATATCGCATAAAAACTTGTTGGTTTTGAGATGTTCACAGTTGTTGATGTACCACATCCGTGGCTAAAATGTATTTTACATACATCATCGATGGGAATTTTTTGTTTTTCGTCTCACATAAAGTCGAGTCTTCTGATTTCAAAAATTATATTTATATGCGGTTGTTTTATTTCATTAAAAACTTAATTTTAGCTTAGATTAGATTAGGTTAGGTTTGGTTTTTTAATTTTATAACATATTTATTTTTAGGTTAGGTTAGGTTAGGTTTGGTTGGTTAATTTTATCACAATTTTTTTTTTAGGTTAGCTTCAATATTTAAAATGAGGAGCAATTATTGATTTACAAATCATTGTCAATCAAAAAAAGAATAAAAATGGTTTAATTACTATCAATTATCAATATGTTCGATTTAATTTTATTCTGTAGTTGACTGCATAAAGTATTTATTAAATATTTCCGTATATTAAAACCGTGTGTGTAATGCAGCATAATGTTTTCTTGCCCTTTAGTACTTACTTCACACAAGGTGAATCCATAGATAAAGTCATCAATTCAATCAATATTTATCTGTTGTCTACGGTAAGGCGTCATTCATTTCATAGACAAAACATCCAACTGTCAGATTCGTATCGATTTGTATGAGCGAAATTATGAAACTTTGAACTGTGATAACTTTTTTAATAATTTTTTGCGCCGCATATAAATATCATTTTTGAAATCAGAACACTCGACTTTACGTGTGACAAAAAACAAAAAAATTCCCATGGATGCTGTGTGTAAAATACATTTTAGCCGCAAATGCAAGCAAACTTAGCAAACACGTGTAAATAGTAAAAACATAGCGAAGACGTGCGGTTACCATAGAAACGAAACAAATTACTCTGACAAACATCGTAGATCACATATGTTTGTCTTTAATTCCTGTCAAACAACGTCACGACCAATCATATCGCGTTTTAATGGAAGCGAATTTTTTAGGATTTTTATTATAAAAATTATGAATGAAACATTATCCCACACCATCCATCCTGAGTTACGAAATATAATTTAATAATAATATAATTTATTTTTATAATAATATGATTTATTTTTTAATATAATGTAATTTATTTTTCTAAATCTATTTCATATATTTTCATAGATATCTGTAAAATGTGAAATCACCATATTTGGAAATAAGAATCTGAAAGAGCTGGCATAAATATAATTCAAAAATAAATACAATTTTATCCACCTAAAAAAAATTCTATTGCAGATCACTTGAGGATGCAAGATTCTTTTTCGGAAAATCCAACTGTGTCATCGCCTGCCCTCGGAAAGCAGCCAGAATTGGAGACCGTTTCCAAAGATAGAAAATTCTCCAACTGGGGCATGCATTCTCCTGCTGGTGAGAAAGTGTTTTCATGTTCTGTGTGCCCGTACACGAGTAAGAAGAAAACTTCCTTAAGAATTCACGATCTTTCACACAGTGGGAAGAAACTATTTTCATGTTCCCAGTGCAATTATTCATGCAAAAATAAATTTACAATGAATCGTCATAATCTTACGCATAATGCAGAGAAACGGTATTCATGTTCACAGTGTAACTATTCATGTAATCAAAAGTCCTACTTAACAGTACACATACTCAAGCACACTGGAGAAAAACTGTTTTCATGTTCCCAGTGCAATTATTCATGCAATGCTAAATCTACTTTGAAACGTCATAATCTTACGCATAATGCAGAGAAACGGTATTCATGTTCACAGTGTAACTATTCATGTAATCAAAAGTCCTACTTAACAGTACACATACTCAAGCACACTGGAGAAAAACTGTTTTCATGTTCCCAGTGCAATTATTCATGCAATGCTAAATCTACTTTGAAACTTCATAATCTTACGCATAATGCAGAGAAACGGTATTCATGTTCACAGTGTAACTATTCATGTAATCAAAAGTCCTACTTAACAGTACACATACTCAAGCACACTGGAGAAAAACTGTTTTCATGTTCCCAGTGCAATTATTCATGCAATCAGAAATCACACTTAATAATGCACGTACTCAAGCACACTGGAAAAAAACTGTTTTCATGTTCCCAGTGCAATTATTCATGCAATGCTAAATCTAGTTTGAAACGTCATAATCTTACGCATAATGCAGAGGAACAGTTTTCATGTTCCCAGTGCAATTATTCATGCAAACGTAAAACTCATTTGAAACGTCATAATCTTATGCATAATGCAGAGAAACACTTTTCATGTTCCCAGTGCAATTATTCATGCAAACGTAAAACTCATTTGAAACGTCATAATCTTACGCATAATGCAGAGAAACAGTTTTCATGTTCCCAGTGCAATTATTCATGCAATCTAAAATATAATTTGAAACGTCATAATCTTACGCATAATGCCTAAAAACCGTTTTCATGTTCACAGTGCAATCATTTCTGCAATCATAAGTCAAACATCAAAAAACAAGCGTAGACACAAAGCTGAGAAACTTTTTTCATGTTCACAGACTAATTATTTGTGCGATTATAAATTAGGTGATAATATTTATTCTAATTTAGTATATGAACTCCTTCAGTGAAGAGATTTGTATATGCGTGAAGCAAACTGATTTCTGCTAACTTTTAAAATAATATCAGTACTCATTGTCATCATACTCATTTTCGATAATATTAATTTTTATCTTCATCATCATCTTCATCCCCTTGTCCTAGTAAGATCCAGTGCCCCAAGACTCGACAGAGTACTTCCATATTCCCCTGTCTATCGCTGCTTCCGCTTTAGTTAAACAGTCTAGAGTCTGGACCCATTCTGTTTTCAAACACATTTTTTGCTGCTTCTTCCAGCTTAATCTGGGACGACCCACCGATCATTTTATGAGCAATAGCTCCCATATCGGCCCTACAATTTGGCATTTTTTATGCTAAAGTGGTCATCTTCCCCGCGCTTCACAAACTCACATGAATGCAAGCGGCGCGGGGAGGCGTCCACACAAAACCGCTTTACTGTCATGAAAAGCAAACCATACAATACAAAACAGTGGAATAAGAAATGATATAATGATATACATATATGTGAGGAAATACCGTAGAGGGTATAATAGTCACTCCCCTGTGGGAAAAATGAAAATAAAGTTGTACAAAACGAACAAAGGACTCGCTAGTCCGGAAAAACCACTGCCGGCAGACATAAACCACGGTAGATATCTAGCTTATGTCGTTACAGGAACGGATTAAAAAAAAATCTTGTCAACTGAATTAAAGATGAAAATAGCTGATTAAAGAAAGACATGTCCAAGCCACCTTTGGATTTTAAGTCCACCACTCGTTTGTGATTTTTCTATAGATAGGTTCTTCATATAGGCGAACATGAGTTCGCGACAATACGCGGTGACGTGTGGACGTCCGCGGCCGTCGTATGAGCACGCGAATTGTGGTTAACTAACGATTTACTCGTCGCAAATCTTTAAGACCAGAGAAATCTGCCAAGTGTAACATGTCCAAAGACATGCTGAAAATACATGCTCATTTAATGCTTATATTTTAGACAAAACTTAAGATTGTAATGACTGGTTTGCGTGATGATATAAATATCGCTTCAACGTCAAATAATCAGGTATTTTTTTAACAACACCCATTCACCGTGGAAGTCCGACATTAAATATCAGTACGTTTTTTAATTTGAAACCGTTTATTTGCCATTACTGGCCAAATGGAGGGCATTGAATGGCCATCACATATGTAGACGTAAAAACACAGGATGCTACTTCTACTTCAAAGGTACCATCCAAAATTGCAAAGGTCGTAAATGTTCATTAATTATCAAGTCTCGTTCTAGTGTTGGACTTACTAGTCTACGCCGGACTACGACTAGGACTACGCCGATTACTATCGGCGAATATGGAGGACTGTCCTCAATCTGCGACTTGTCAATTTTTAGTATTGGGGTGACAATCACCAAAATAAAAATCTTGTTCTTTTCATAATACGGCCGATTTAATCAAAAAATACCGCTTAGTCAAAGAGTCACATTGGAAATAACGAATTATTAGGTTCACAGTGCAATTATTCTTGCAATAATACATGTGGAAGTACATGTCGTCGCTGTATATATAATAAATCCTATGTACCGTTTAATACATTCTGAGATACACGAATCAACTTGTCAATTTCTCATATAAATAATGGACAAATACTTAAAACAACTGTGCCGTTCATCTAGAAGGTCTGCCTAGTAATTATTTAAAATATTTTTTATAAATCTAGTCTGTGCAATTATTTTTTAAAACAGTTTTTATTCGCTTTTCTCAGAATGTACTAAACGTCACATAGGATTTATTATATATACAGCGACGATGTGCTAACGCATAGTGCATTGTTTTCATGTGCATAGTGAAATAAAAAATACACGAGCCTTCGCACACTGATGAGGAATTGTTTTCATATTCACTGAGCACTTATATACCGGTTGTCTTAACGATAGCAGATATGGAAATTTAATTTTTCTTATTTAATATATTTGGTTATCAACAATACATTTTGAATATGAAAACTTTTTATCTTAATCAATGTTTAACAAATCATATCGCATATTTTGTGTCGTTATCATGTGCCGTTAGCGAGCATTATAAAGCTTCTATTGCCGGAATGCAACGGAACATTAATCACTTTGTATTTTTCATTTGTACGCAGTCAACTGGAGTTTGGATCAGTAGTCTGGAATACTTATTATTCTACATACAGTGATCGACTTGAAAATATCCAACATAAATTTCTCAGTATTTTAAATTTCCGTTCCCGTTTAGAATTCAACTCATACACAGAAAGCGAGTGTTATCATAAAATCCCTCCTCTAGAGTGCCACCACGATAACTAGGCGTGCGAGGGAGGTCGCCACTGTCGCGAAACAGAAGTTGCCAGGTTGTAAATTTATTACACAATACATAATGTAATGAATGTCCGGTGACCAGTGTCAATATAAATTTAGTCGGGTAACAGCGCGCTCCACGGCGGCCGCTCTATCTGTCAAACTCATGTCAAACTAGCAGACGGTAATATCGGTCCATTATTTGCTTTTTCAGCTTCGCAAAACTTTAATACTTCATTGGCAATTGTTCTTGCACCACCCCGGACTGTTTTGGATGTTTTGGAAATAATAATTCAGTGTATATTGGTAATCAAGATGTCACAGCTCCCGAGCAAATACAAAATTGTACTGAAGTAAGAGCGAGGGGTTGCCGCCGGGTGCGGCGGGGCGGGTTTTAGTTCCAATCCTGCCGCATGCCAAGTTATGTTGGGCAGGCTATATCACATCGAAGATGCATACAAGATCTGTGTTATCTTTATAAAATCTTGAATAACTTGGTTGACTCGCCCTATTTATTGGAGCAAATAGGTTTAAGCTGTCCTACATTCTCAACGCGTTCAAATAATTTATTTTACCCAAACTTTGGTAGGACTAACTATTTAAAAAACTGCTTTGTTACTTGTTCCACTTCAAAATACAATCTGTTAAATTCTACAAATAATCCAGACATTTTTATTGATAATTTGCTTTTATTTAAAATGAAACTCCGTAATCTCATTTATGATTATTGAAATAAATTTAGTACTTCTTTAATTGAATACCATTCTCTTCCTCTTCCCACCCTTCCATTTTTTGCATTATCATAATTTAAATCTTTGAAATGATTACCTATCATAATTTGAACTTTTATCATATATTCTTTATCATTTTTTTACTTATTTTTTTTCCACCTTCGAGGAAGCTTTACTGGTCATGCTAAATGAATATTTTTTCGATATTATATAATTCTTTTATTACATTGTACTGTATGTTTCCCAAAATAAAATAAAATGCAAAGATGGTGTTTCATTGTAAAACATGAGGGTGTTTTACTGCTGCGCCATAAGACACCGTTCACAAGAACAGGTCCTGTCTCGGTCGTCAACACAGAATTTTGAAAAAATAATCCAGATGTCAAGAGCTCTTCACCCTACACAACAAAAATGACAGAACGTTCAGTTAACCCTCGAGTTAGCGGACCTTATTTTAACGGACAAATTCATCCAGTCCGTACATCATTTGTGAAAATTACGACCCCGTTAATGTAAAAATGGTTTAATTCAAATAACTGAAACGTATTTATTTTAATTTAATGTCCTTTTAAACGAATTAATCATAAGTTGGAAAAAATTTCTAGTTTTGTATAATTTTTTTCAATTTCATTTCAATTCAATTCAATTTATTTATTTTTTATATAACATTTACATTACAAACACACAATTTAATTCTTAAATGTTATAATTTAGAATTATATAAGCATATATAGCAAAAGCAAATATTAAACATAATAAATAAAATCATTCAAATCAAAGGGGTAGGAGAATTCTGCTTCGAATTATATTTTATTTGAGTTGTACTGAAGCGAAAAAAAGTTGTACGAAAACAGGATGTGTCTTGATGCAGCTGCTCGTTATCCTTTATATACTCAATGTTGGTTCGCGAAACATCGAGAATGATCGACTGATTGCTCCCCATTTCATTGATTATGTTTTCTTCGGGAATAGTTCAGATAATTCTAAATTCATGCAGAATGTCCGGAAGATTTAGATATTGTCGAGTTACTGTTGTTTTCGACCCTCGTGACAATAATAGTAATGATATACTGACCTACTCTCAAAATAGCAATTTTGTTATTTGGTGATTGTAACCCAAACCCTCATGAGTACAGAAACGTCGAGACATCTATCAAATGTCGAACTCTCTGGATGAAAAAATTAGTAGATATACGAGTATTTTAAACAAATTGATTTCTTCAAACTTATGAAATAATATTTAGTACTTATTTTATATAATATTGAAGTATAAAAAATTATGTTTTAGACGAAATTCGAGATAGCAATGACTGATTTCGTGTTGATACAAATATCGCTTCGATATCACAAAAACTATTTTTTAAGAACACCTAAACATTGTTGAGACCCGACATTATATAATCCATGTACATTTATTTTTATTTTATAGATAAAAACATATGAAATTTTTTTACAACAATAATAACTTATAGATATTAATAATCAAATTATCGTTTATGTTAAACCTCACCAAAAAGAATCAAGGTTCTTGTGGGTGGGAGGAATAATCACTTACAAAGGAAAAATTTATATCAATATTTTTTTTTAATTACGAATAAAATCCTATGTAATTTTTAAGTAGTGTAATATATTGGTAGTATAATCAATGTTAACAGACAATGAGAATTGTAGGTATATAAAACATGAAATTTATAGATAGGTATATAAAGGACGTGGCTTTAACTTGTACTTGAATTTATTGTAATTATCAATAGTCTTTAATTCTGTGGAGAAGTTATTAAAGTTGAGTATACCACTGTATAGAAAACCGTTTTGAAAATATTTGGTACTAAATTTAAGAATTATTATATTATTTTTATATCAGCTCGAGTGACATGTTTGTAAATAATTAGGTATCGTTTCTTTAAATATTGTAATATCGAACATTTATTATAAATTATGTCAACTGTATTAACTTTAAATATGTTAAATAAATTTTCTGTTCTGAATCTTTGATGTGTCTTCAAGATTATTTTAATAATTAGTCTTTGGATTATTCTAATGGGATTCATTGTAATCGAGTATGACCCTCCCCATCCAATAATACCATATTGCAGCAAGGATTGTACGGTTGCATAATATAGCATTTTTAAATTATTGATTTTTAAAAGAATTCTTAATCTAATGAACGCATAAATACATTTTCTTAGTCGTTTGACTAGTTCACAAATATGGAATTTCCAATTAAAATATTGCTCCATATATATACCTTAATATTTAAGTTTGTCAGTTGTTTCATGTATTGAATAAGTTACAAAATATTGATGTAATTATTTTATTTTAAAATGATTCTTATGCCATAACTGCACAACTATTGGGTGTTGAAAAGTGAAACTGCACCGTCATATATGGGGACTTAAGAGCTGATTGCAAAATGAAAAAGCCATAGACATGCCTATCTGCTAAGAAGATGAAAAAGATCACCTACTGGACTATGAATGAATTTCTTCGCCCCAAAAAAATTTGGTCTATTTATCAGATGATAAAATGTTGTTCTGAGGGAACGAGATATAAAGTTAGT
This sequence comes from Agrypnia vestita, assembly GCA_016648135.1. Taxonomy (NCBI): domain Eukaryota; kingdom Metazoa; phylum Arthropoda; class Insecta; order Trichoptera; family Phryganeidae; genus Agrypnia; species Agrypnia vestita. The sequence continues at coordinate 15,328 of JADDOH010006620.1, read as the reverse complement.
ACTTATCATCTTCGTTGAAAGTAATTATTCATATAAATATTTCTCTGTGTACAACAACGTCCGCCACTAAAGCTGCCAGAGTAACAATATCCGCCACTTAACGTTACACTAGATGGCGTTGTTCTTGCAAGCTTTAAACTCGCGGCCGAAACGACGCTAACGAAACCAAAAACACACTCCGATTTCGCGATAATTTTTTTTTTGATAAATTTATTTTTGATTGTTGAATTAAATAAATTTTGTTAAATTATTGATGATGTTAACATTGTAGAGATTATTCACGATGATCATTAATAAATTAAAAATTGTAATTAAGTATTAAGTTAATTTAATACTAAATTAAATTAATAACAAAAATAATAACTACGAAATACTGTTTACTAGGGTACTTCACTAGGCAAAAATAATTACTTTAACCGAAATATAAATGTGTAACCAGAGTATAAAATTATATAGAGCTGAACTAAACCCCTTCTTTAGGTGAGGGGACTGGGACACAGCGGAAATATGTCCCCCTCGCATGTATTTAAGACAAATTTATAATTAATTTGAATTATTTATTCTTTTCATTAAATCCATATAAACAAATCAATGTACAACAAGTGCCATCACAGCGAAGACGCACACTTCCAACAGCCAACCCTTCTGATTTTGTATATATGTTACGTGGCTGGTGTCAAGCGTGTGAATGTTGTAACTTTGATATATTTTGGCACATATCTTCGTAACTATCCAAATATATACTTAATTTTTTTTTACATTAATGTTAACAGTAGGGTATTACATTCTAAAATATTATGTAATTTATGTGATTATATTTAAATATTTATTCAAAGTTTTCATATAACATGTATGACGGCACACTACCGCCATCTATGAAAATAAATAAAAACATATAATTGACCAAACAAATTTCTACACAAAATGCGTATTTAGATATACGGTACCTACCTAGTGCGGCAAAATTCAATAATAAACAAACGCACATACATTTTCTTAACCTGTTTTTCCTAATTAATAAATATATACCTAGGTATTAGCTTTTTAATTTTTTTTTTTAAATGCTTTGCTTACATTTAAACAAATGCTCAATACTAAATAAATGCACATACATTATCTTTACTTGTATTTACTATTTAGTAAATATATAGTTATTAGCTTTTAAAAATTTTGATGATAATTTTTGTTGTTACTCTATTGATATTTTTAATTGTGTGATGTTAAATGTTACACATCATATGCGACTACTGTAAGGCTCGCTTGTTTTTTTAAAGAAGTCAGAACCAGCCGTGGAACGACACCATGTATTTTGGTGGTCTATGGCGGTGACCCATTCTCCTCACTTACATAACTAGTCTAGTTCATACCTGTACATATTTTATACTCTATTGTGATAATAAAGAAATTCAACAAAGAATGTTAAAATTTTACACTCTCTTACAAACATCGTATTATTCATATTTAGTCTTGGCCTATGTCTACTTTAAAATTCATTATTACGTTTTTTGGCAAAATAGTATCACGGGTTGGTAGTGATGGGATCCAAATGAAACACTGTAAATCAATTATACTTTTATTCAAATCACAAAGTTTCACTCGAGAATATTCCACCGTCCCTGATAATTTCGCTGTTTCTAGCGCGCAGATTCGCTACTAGATTACTTCGCATGCAGGTATTTTTTAAATTCGTCGCTGGCTGATATTCGCTCGGATCACCCGTTCGTTTATCTGTAGTTTTTCGCTGTGTCTGTTCAAAGTTCAGCGCGATACCACCGAGTATTTACATAGATTCGATTTTCTAGAAGCTTTCAATTCAATTTATTTAATAATATGTACATTACAAACTAAGTTTTCAAGGCATACATATTATGGAAGTATATATCAAAATAAAAATATTTAGTAAATTAAAAATAACATAAAATCTGGTCAAAGGTGTAGGAGAATCCCGCTTCCTAAAACCCCCTCAGACACATGGAATATATCAATACCCAAAGTGATTTTATTCGGCATAGCTGTGGCTCTTCCAACAGGCATAACCATCGGCAGGTTGGTCCTGTATATTGGAATGTGAAACAACCTATGCTGACGATGTCTAATGTAATTATTAGGAACATACAAACCAATGCTCTGCATAATTTCAGGATTATCGATCATACCGCGCAACAATCGATAAAAATGTGTAATCAAATACACATTCCTTCTAGTCTCTAGACTATTGTAGCCAAGCATACCCTGGAGAAACTCGGTTGGGTAATGCCAAGGATAATGCCCGTACTCTCTCATGTAGAGATATCGCTGGTATGATTTCGCATATTCCAGTTCTTTCTATCACATTTTTATTCATATTCTTTCAATCTTTGTCTTTAAATTTTTATCTATTTTTCAGCGCGTATTACTAGATTTTTCCATCTTTATAGTGTACCTAATTATTAAACTTTTGGCACCTTCCTTTATATGGAAATATGTCCGTGTATTCCGTAGTAGTAGTAGTCATACATTTAATTTTTCGTATTTACGTAACCACTATCGACAAGGTACATCAATTATCCGCAATGACATCAATTTACCAATGATGGACCAGCCATTAATCAATAAACGTCTAAATGGTATTGTTTTGTGTTTATTCACAATTTTGTATCAGCTCTATTAGCAATTAGTTGCTTGAACAATTAGAAAATCGTTCCGATTCACATAACTCATTTTTGGAAATTATTCGTACTGAGAAAGCGTTAGGCGTACATATAATATAATTAGTGATGAGCTAAATCGTTTTTTCATTTTTTCAACCATGACAATGAGATCTGTGTTCAATGATGTGTATAATGACTGGTAAATGTATGTTATATGAATCGTAATTCGGCGAGCAATACTGGCAGGTATATGGTATAGGTGTATATATATATATATATATATATTATATATGGCAGCTACCCGAGAACGATTCGCCAAACTCCGGCCGGTATTTAAGGCTGTTTGTCCTATACTGAATTGGGCCACGCCCTTTCTCCAAATGCATTGTGCGCAGATTACTTCAACAATGTGGAGTTCTATTATCATTTTTTCTGCAGCGCGTTTTACCCCATGATGAGCATTTTCCCTTTCGTTCCTAATCTTTAGTTCATTGCTGCATAAAAAACATAATATTTTTGAGCCGTAGTCTTTAGTGCCATCGGAAAATCCACAGATTGCGTGAACTGGCTTGTAGCAGTAGTAGCACTGGTGAGCGCCACTTGTACTGTTTCCACAGACCAAGCATTTATAATCATCATTTACAATGCTCATTGTAAAAATTAGCAAGCTCTTTATTAAATCTTTCCTTGAATTCACTATTTTCACGCATATTTTCACTGTTTCCACTCTTAAAACCAATATTAATTGCACTTTGTTGTGAGACAGATGGTGTTTGCGACGCCATTTTTGCTGTTATGATATTGCAGAGCTACCGGCGGCGATATTTAGAACTAAGAATCTCAAAACAGCGTAACTGTGACCCGCCTAATTGTATTACGGCAGAACGTTTTTGTGAAGCACGACGCCCTATTACAATGCGGCGTACTTTCTTTCAAGCGAATTGCAATCCGCCTGACCACCAGATAGTAGTGATGAGTCGTCGCCGTATTTACCGTCGACGAAACGAGACCGTCCACGTCCGTCGATCGACGAGACGATCATGTATTCAAATTTCAAATCTCTAGTCATAGTTCGTGTACACAGATCTGCACTCTATGGTAGTGTACTTTAGAGTTGAAATGAAATTACCCGTCGAGCCGTCTATGACATCTACAAGTCGACAGCGAGAGATGAGAGAGAAATAAACGGAGACGTTTTGTCTTGCTCTCGCTTGTTGCTTTGCATTACGTTGAATCTCGAATCGTCCACCGTCCACGGCGTCCGCCGTCCACCGTCTACGATTTCAACTAGTCCATGCGATAAACGTAAACTGTCGACGCAACGTCAACGGTTGATTTCAACTAGTCCGTACATTCAACGCCCATCCCTACTAGATAGCAGTTTTACAAAACAACGCCATTTTGTAAACCGGCTAGCCGTAATGTAATACGGCGTGTTCTACAAATTGGCTGCGACCACAGAACATATATAGCTGCGACATACTCGTATATACCGCCTGATATCTCAGATACAGTATTCAACGAGTATCTTATTAAATACCAAATTAATTTCCTCAAATCCACTACAATAACACGTAACATGCTACTTGGAATATAACCTGGAATGCAACAACTTCTGGAGCTGGACTGACTCTGCTCAGTCTATCTAATGCCAGAGCCTGGAGTTCGTATCAACAACCAATCTTCAACAATTTAACTTTATAACCAATTGTAATGCCAAAATTTTAGATTTAATATTGTCTGATACTCTACTACTCGTGTCTTCGGGTACTTCTCTGGTAAGCGTTGACAAATTTCATCCCCCAGTCCAAATAAAAACGATGATTAACCAAGAAAACTTTTTACAACATAATTCTAACCATACTGCATACAACTTCCGTAAAACTGATAACGACCTAGCTCAAATTGATTGGTCTCAAATGAATCCACTAAATTGCAACGATTCTCTTAACTTATTTTATAATACATTATGGGAGATAACAGCTCGATACGCTCTACAAAAAAAGATCTTGAATTCAAAATACCCATGTTGGTTTAGCAGTGCATTAAGACACCAGCTTCGCGAAAAAGAAAAATATAGGAAAAAACACAAAATACGGTTATTCTAGAGATTACGAAACCTTTTCTATGCTAAGATCTCGCATTAAGAACAGTATTCGTGCCTGCTATCACTCATATATTAATTCTATAGAGGAATCATTACATATCGGGACTAAAAAATTATGGGAATAGGTACTAGGGATGGGCGTTGAATGGACGGACTAGTTGAAATCAACCGTTGACGTTGCATCGACGCGTCGACCGTTTACGTTTATCGCATGGACTAGTTGAATTCGTAGACGGTGGACAGCGCACGCCGTGGTCGGTGGACGATTCGAGATTAAACGCAATGCAAAGCAACGAGCGAGAGCAAGACAAAACGTCTCCGTTTATTTCTCTCTCATCTCTCGCTGTCGACTTGTAGATGCCATAGACGTCATAGACGGCTCGACGGGTAATTTCATTTCAACTCTAAAGTACACTACCATAGAGTGCAGATCTGTGTACACGAACTATGACTAGAGATTTGAAATTTGAATACATGCGTAGCGCGAGATAGGCTTAATAAGCTATTATCTATTATTTTTTACTTGATTTTTTGTGATGTCACGTGCGACGATTCGGTGAATTCCCAATTTTACGCCGTATAAAATAAAACAATTCTGTTTAATTATTTTATTTTTTATTGAACTATTATTAATTAATAGGCCGGCTAGATATTTTTCTAAAATCAATATTTTATTCGATCGATCTCGACTTCTTATATATTTAACTGAAAAGGGATGCTAAAATTTAATTATTGTGTTATTTCCTTACTTTTCAACTTTAGCATATAAATGATAAACAAACTTGTAGGGAATAAAAGATGCCATGAGATTCGCTTGTCGTCTCTCGAGCCGACCAGTCGATATTTTCAGACCGCTCTTACGATACCGTGCAGCATTGCGAATGTATTTTTTCAACCCGCTCCGATACCGTGCGCCGTGCCACGCTGCGCGCGCAACTCGAAGCCGACCCCGTAAGGGGATAATACCGTACCGAAGCCGCATTATTACGATTAAAGCAATTTTAAAATTTTTCTTTTCAAAAATCACGCCGCCGCGATCGAGACAAACGAAAAACATTTTACAACAAGTCCGAGCGCGGAGCGCCCGGACCATGGAATAACGGCCCCCCCGATCATTAGCACCAAACTCGCGAAACTTTTACAAATTATCATGGCTTCACTATTCGTACCGCAGATGCAGGAATCCGACGGGTCATACCGTGCTTGCACCCCATACGAACTTAACCTTTTCACGAAACAGCATCACGTCGTCGCGCAATCCGTAAACGCCGCCGCTCAGTCAATGGACACAACCGCCGCCAACACTAACATCACGACTTCAACCGAATTTCCTCCATTAAAAACTCCGGTCATCTCTGTCACCACATCGTGGCAAACTCCCAGGCAGTCCACGAAGCGGACTCGCCCAAACCCTGCATCACCCACTCCAACCACCAATCAATTCTCCGCCCTCCCCGAGGAACAAGACGAATTCGTTCCCACTCGCCGCGACCCGACACCGAGAAACACGCCGCGCTCGTCCCGAGTACCGCCGGTTATCATGCCTACGAAAAACATGACGCACCTCCAATTGCACACCGAAATCAAAAAACACGTCAAAGGGGCGTTCAATTTTAAATATACCAAGGGCGGCACCGCGGCCGTTCAAACGCAACATCTTGAAGATCAAAAGGCGCTGATTATCGGCCTGAAAAATGATGGAATCACGGGATTCCATTCATTTACTCCGGATGCCGAGCGCATGAAGCGCACGGTCATCCGAGGCCTTCCCCTGATTGAAGTCCAGGAAATCGAAGAGGACCTGGCACTTCAAGGCTTCCCCGCAACCAGAGTAGTCAAGATGACTACTCCAAAATCGGAATACCCGCTATACCTTGCCTACTTCGGGCAGGAGGTCGACATGGGCAAACTCCGCACGCAGGTCACCGTCGTATGCTACTGCAGGGTCACCCTCCAGAAGTACAAATCGAACTTTCTACAGCACGGAACACAGTGCTATTCCTGTCAAAGTTTCGGACACAGCTCGCGTAACTGCAACCATGCACCGAGATGCATCAAGTGCCTGCAGCAGCACGCGACGGCGGACTGCCCAAAAAAGACACGCGACGAGCCAGCCGCGTGCTGCAATTGCCAGGGTGACCACCCGGCAAACTACCGAATGTGCCCGAAACGCGTCGCGTACGTCGCGAAAATCCAACCGCGTCTCCCACCGCCCCGTCCTACCGCACAGCAGCCCAGCTCAGCACGTCCTCAGATGACCATGAGGCAGCCTGCACCTGTCATCGAGGGAAGGCAGTGGTCGAGCGTCGTTCAGGGTTCGAACGATGCTCCCGCTGCCATTAATCAAATAAATACGCAAGTATCCTCCGGGCCGCGACCGACGCGCCCGGAGCTCCATACATCGCCACCGATCGGTTCTGCCGGCGCAGCTGGGGGCTCGGACCTCAATGAGTTCGCAATGTTAATGCGACTTATGTTAAACTCACGCGATCGTTTCAACCAATGCAGTGATAAAATCTCGCGCGCGATGATTTGTCTCGAACTCATGGATGCTCTCGAGCGCCCCAGCGGCGCTGCGTATTAATATTTTTAACCAACAATGGCGGTTGTAAATTCGGGTGTACATATTATCGCGTGGAACGCTCGCAGTGTCCGTGATAAGGTCGATGAGCTGGTGGCTAGCCTCAACCAAGCTGATGTCGATATTGTGCTACTTTCGGAAACGTGGTTAAAACCTAACAAACCACCCTTCAAAGTCCCTGGCTTTGATGTATACCGAAATGATCGCGAACTCGGTCCCGCCGGGCCACAATTATTAAATTAAACATAGGTGGCCGTGACCACATAATGATCGCCGCATACAATTCACATGCCATTTCGACCGCTGACATTGATACACTCATGGCTATCGGCCCTACAGTGGTCATAGCCGGTGACTTCAATGCAAAACATTCTCATTGGAACTGTCAGCGATCGAATCCAAATGGCAAAAAACTATACACCCATATGGAGACACGTGATTATGCCGTCCTCGCCCCGGACAAACCAACGTTCTATTCACAATGTAAATTTCCAAGCACACTCGATATAATTTTGACCAAAAACGCATCCTTTCTGTCGGAACCTGTCACCGGGGACGACCTCTCGTCGGATCACCTCCCGATTTACTTTCGGGTGGATGGTGCGGCGAAGAGGGAGCCCCGATTACAATACAACTACAAGGACGCCGATTGGTCAACCTATAAAGAATTCATAAATCACTACATTTATTTATCCACAAATGCCTACAACCACCCTCACGAGATTGCCGATGCAATAGATTTACTGACTGCAATTATTCAAGGAGCTCGCGACACAATTATTCCGGCCAAGGTAGTCCAGCCGTACACTACACCACTCACACCTGAAATAAAAAAACTCATCACAGACAAAAATAATGCACGCCGACACTATCATCGCACTCGCGATAGACACTACAAAACTCTTACCAACTCACTACAGCGAGAAATTAAAATTCAAATCAAACAACTGCGTAATTATTTCTGGGAACAAAAATTGGAAAAACTCGAGCCTGGTGATAACTCCCTATGGAGAATGACCAGAGCTTTGAGGCGCGCGAAAACCGTCATTCCACCACTCATCAAACCGGGGTGCTCACAGCCTGCACTTTCTAATGTAGAAAAAGCCGACGCCTTGGCGGACGGCTTTGAAAGCACATACAAGGTGACACAAGGGATCGGCGATCCCGACACTGAAAAACTAGTGTCCGACACGCTTCGGGAATTCGGTGCGGCCCCGCCCACCGAAGATGAAATTGATGTAATTAAATTCACCACCCCCTCAGAAATCAAACGTATCATAAAAAGACTTAAACCGTTCAAAGCCCCGGGCTTGGACGGCATAAATAATATACTTCTCAAACATCTACCACAGCGAGCCATAGTAGTACTCACAAAAATTTTTAACGGATGCCTGCTCCTCGGAATTTTTTCGGAGCACTGGAAAATTGCAAATGTCCTCCCTTTTACAAAACCGAATAAAGATCCCACCAACCCTATAAATTACCGCCCCATCAGTCTCCTTTCGACCATCAGTAAATTACTTGAAAAAATTATCCTGACTCGCCTGGTAGCATACACACACACAAAAAATATTCTCCCGGACGACCAGTTCGGGTTCAGAATGAGGCACAGTACGACACAGCAACTGGTTAGAGTAATCGAGCAGGTGTCAACGGGCTTCAATTGGAAAAAGTGCACTTCTATGGCACTTCTAGACCTCGCGAAGGCCTTTGACACCGTCTGGATTGACGGGCTGATTTTTGAAATGATCTCGATTGGCGTGCCACGGTACCTAATCGAGATCATTAAATCATATCTTTCAGGCAGAAAGTTTACAGTCTCAGTGAAAGGTCAATTTTCTTCCACAAGACAAATACCGATGGGGGTGCCCCAGGGCAGCCTGCTCGGTCCGCATTTATTTAACATTTTTACTCACGACATTCCCTCTTTACAGAACTGCACGCGTGCCATCTTCGCAGACGACACAGCGCTACTCTCCACCTCCCACCTCCAAGTCCCGACCTGGCCTCCAGACAGCTCCAGGGTGCACTAACCCAAATGGTGGCATACTACCGCCAATGGAAGCTAAAGCTAAACGAGGACAAGACGGAGACCATACTCTTCTCGCACTACTCCAGACCACCTCCACGAGTAAAAATACTCGTGAACGAAAGCGAGATCGAGTGGTCGAAAGAGGTTAAATACCTCGGACTGACGCTCGATTCTCGCCTTACTTGGAATTCCCACATAAAAAACACCCGGCATAAAGCGAACCGAGCCATCGGCTCGCTTCGCTCTATATTCAACAGGACCGGCGCACTTTCCATCAAAAACAAAAACACACTATACAATTCCATGATTTTACCTACCATCACATACGCTGCACCTGCCTTCAGCAGCATACAAGACACCAAATACGAAAAACTACAAGTCATACAAAACAAATCACTTAAAATCATATACAACACATCACCCAGAACAAATATTAAAAAGATGCACCATCAGCACAAGGTGGACACAATTAAACAATGCTTCCACAAATTATCAGACAATTTCCACAAATCATGCACTTTTCCATTACAAGAAAATTCACTAATCCGTAATCTCGGTTCATATGAACACGATATTAGTCTTCTGCCTTTCAGATACCGATACAGACTGCCCCGTCATTACTTCATGAAGCAACATAATGCGCTCGATCCTCCGGAGCGAGCGCATCAAGGCTGACAGCATCGACTTGTACACCGAAATTATGATCTGTAAATAAATAAATATTATTTAAGTCGTAGTTGAATTTTTTATTATAGTTACTATTAATTTATAATAAGGCGGCACTATACATAAAGTGTCGCGCCTAGTTAATTTCACCTTTTTAAATATCACGTAAAATGTTTAGTGGGTTTTTTATTAAAATTTTTTTACCCTTTCGAATTCATGTAAAATATAAAACATACGATGTTTATTACAATAAGTAGTTAGCAAAAGTATCAAAGTTATAGAACTGACGCACTTGTAGAAGTAGAACTAGGCGGTCTAGTCGCATGTTAAGTACTCAGAGTATCGTAGACTCTAAGGAATCGAAAAAAAAAATCGTAGGGAATAAAATTTTCTATACCTAACTATGGTCCTTATTCAGGAGTCCAACATTAATTATTGTATATGTAATATAATCTTGAATTTAGGTTTAATTAATTTTTATTATAAATTCCCTATTTTCAACTTTATAGATAAAAAAATAAATCTATTATAATTTTGTTTACACCACTTTTTATTGGTTTTTTTACATGTTTCGAGAACAATGTTCCTTTTCTCAAATTGAGCCTTAAACTAAAGTTGACAAATAATACAGATATATTTATTTATTAATAATGTCACCACAAAGTGAAAGTCTGACTTAGAAAGATGTATTCTTCAATAAATTTCTAGATAACATCTCAAATGTAAAGTATTTTTAAATTATGTATTTATTTATAAATTTATAGATAATAAATAAATGTAAAGGTTTTTATCATTTTATTTAACTTGTATTGAAACGAATGAATTTTTCGTAATCGATTTGAGTTAGTGTAGTGATAGTCCAACGTTTTACAAAAAATAATACTCATAATCAAGGCAGGAATATAGTCCTGCTAGGTTATTATTGTTTTCCAAATAACCCTGTACACATGTAATAATGTGTATCTAATATATTTTTTTATACACACATTGCTTTGTACTTTATATTTTAATTTTTATACTCATATTTTAATGCTTATACCCGATACTTTCACTGCTTATATACGTAGTTTATATTTATATTTTACTGCTTACACCTGATATTGTTGTGTATACCTACTTCTTTCTTTATTATATATAGAAAGAAGTATATAAAACAATATGTAAAAGCCTATAAACAAATAAATAATAAAATATTTCTTTTTACACATAAGCACAAGTAGCGGTTTTACTTTCCCCGAAACTATATTCCTTCGAACTTCTTTAAATTTTAAAAATTAACGTAATAAAAATAACCAACGGTTGTGCCGTCGAGCAGCGTAGCGTCAAACCGTAGACAGTTGACTATCGTCCCGATGTTTAGATAAACGTCCGCGACGTCCGCGTAACGAAGTTGACGCGTCAACTAGTTGATCGTCTCGTCGATGGATGGACGTGGACGGTCTCGTTTCGTCGACGGTAAATACGTCGACGACCCATCCCTAGTGTTAAGTTAAGTATCGGCTTGCAATACCGCGCCGAAGTCATGATGTGTTATATTGTGTTGTGTGTACGATTCATCTGTTGTCTGATCACTATCTCTGCGGAGTTTGCGACGAGAATGACTTTGAAGCGCCGGATACCAAGATTAATTTGAGACCATCATCATCATCATCATCATCATCATATATATTAAAAAAATAGTGCACATTGGCCGATATATGTTTATATGTTTATATGTTTATATGTTTGATTGTTTGTAACCAAAAGTTACATTTCGATTTTTTTTCGTTTTTTTCTCCGTTTTTGCGCGCTTTTTTGCTGTTTTCTCTGCGAGTATACACGATAAAAATATTTTGTAAAAAGGATATGAAAGCCAATTAATTTCCGCATCCAAATTTTGAGCATTTATTTTTCTTCTTCTTCTTTTTCTTTTTCTACGCCCGTTTGAGTGAAAATGGGTTTTTCTAGCATTTTTTCGTCAGTTTTCAAAATTTTTAAATTCGAATCGGTGAAAATATAGATAATTATGTTAAGCATATAATCTAATTATTAATTTATTTTTTAAAAATTTATTTCGTTTTTACGTACTTTTTGCAAACTTTGCGTTTCCTTTCATCACGTTTTTTTCTAAAAGTACAAGGAATATTTTAATTTTAAAAAGAGATTATGAAAGACCCTGACGCTGGCGTAAAACTAAAATTAGAATCATATTTTAGTACTTCTTCTTCTTCTTCTTTTTGAACATTGAAATTTTAAATATATTATGACAAATATCTCGATAAGTGTTTGAGATAATTGGTTGGAAATGATATTGTTGATGCGTGTTAGTATGTTGTAAACGATACAATAATAATATTTAACATTTTTTAATTTTTTAATTTTTTACGATTTTTTTAGTGATTTCTTTGTTTAGCGCATAACTCAATGAATTTTGTATGAAATTAGGATATTTTGAATTCTAATGATGAGTTAGACTATACTGTACCTGTACTAAAAAAATCATAATGATCGACATCGTTTTACATAGTTTTTTTTTGCAATTATAATTCGCCAAAAATACAATTTTTAAAATAAATATAAAATAATGTGGAACAATATACCCCGGCGCCAGCTCTCCGCCAACTTTCATATTATATTGTATGGAAAATTATTCTAATTTCAAATTAATGAAAAGGTCGGCGAAATAGATTTGACATGTCGGGACAAAATATGACGTTTCAAAAAAAATACTTTTCATTCATTTTCAAAATGGTTTATCTGACCATTACGCTTATTTATAAAGAAAAAAAGATTAGATCAAGAATGCGTCATATTTTTTTCGTTGTTTTTAAGAGAAATTAAAAAGGTTATAGAGAAAATTAACGGCCACCAAAGCCATTTAATAAATGCTGTTCTTTGTTAGAATATGCAATGCAATATTTGCGAAAATCCTCAGCTGTTTTGAATATTCGTATGATTTTACTTTAAATATGTTTTTTGAAGATAAATATCTGAATTAATACATCGTTAAATCATTAAAAAATTACATATAATTAAAGGTTCACAAGTTGGTTTGTGTTTTTTATAAAAACACTTAATCCATTGGATGAATTTTATAAAAAGCGAACCAAATTAACATCTTCTGTCACGAAAAATTGACGAAAATCCTATCGAAATTTATCATTGACCGCCAGTCACAGACAATTAAATGATGAAATGTCAGTTCCATACAAAAAATGCGCGTTGTTGAAATTAAAAATGTAACGTCTCGGTATATTTTTGATGAATAATACATCTGTTGTAAAAAATATAAAGTTTAAAATATGATTTATCGATTTTGACAAGAAAAAAATATTTTTTAATTCAGTATAGTTGTAAAAGATTAAATCTAAGAAATATAGTGTTCAAAAATATTTACTTCAATCAGCTGTTTTCGATTCAAATATTTTTAAACATGTTAGGCATAATGGTTGCGAGACATTTTCGTGTGTGCATATTAAATTAGGTACCTACATATGTTTTAAATAAAAATATATTGAAATCATATAAGTGAGGTTTCTCAGCGGGTTTTTATGCCACAATTTTTAAAACAATTACAAAAGACAAGTCTTTGCCGCGTGATTTTTTCTAAATGTTTATTTTATTCTTCTTCTTTCGTTTCCATGCTAGATCTCCTGGAATTTCATTTTTACTCATATCTCGGTGTTGTGCGATCAGATTCAAAATTAAAGTATGACGTTTTGTGACGAATCCGGCCATCTTTTTTTTTACGTACAAAGTTTTTGCATAGCTTTCTTTCTCGCGAAAATGCAAAAATAAAACACCGTTTTAGGCGTAGTTTTAAAAATTAGAGACGCCATCATTTTCGCATTTTTATGAAACTTTTTCACCCCCTCCACTTTCCTAGGTACCTAACCAAGGTCGAAATATATAATGATGCAATATAGTATATAATTTTTTAGGATTACAACGTACAAGTTACAGAATCATGTATCAATAACATGCACCACCGAGAATAATTTCAGAATTTCAAGTTTTTCATTACTTTTTTTATTTACATGTGTCGTAACGATTAAAGAAAAGCGTTTGAGAGAAAAATATTATACAGGGTGTTTTTTATGATGAAGTTGGGATTTTTTACGAAATTGTTAGGTTATAGGTTAGGTTTAAGGTTAGGTTAGGTTAGGTTACGACAGGTCAGGTTAGGTAAGGTTAGGTTAGGTTAGGTTAGGTTGTGGTTTTTGGGTTTTTCATGGATACCTCCGCGAAGCGATGCTCGATTTCGAAAATTTAAAAAGTCCCGTACGGGCGCAGATTGGGAAATATTATACAAAGTGTTTTTTTATTTAGATATGTCGTAACGATTTCGGAAAAGCGTTTGAGTGAGAAATATTATACAGGTTGTTTTTTATGATGAAGTTGCGTCTTTTTACGAAATTGTGGTTGTGTTAGGTTAGGTTAGAATAGGTTATTGGACAGGGTGTTTTTATGATGAAATTGCGCATTTTCCCGAAACGAGTTGTTGCATAGATGTGACGTCATGATTTCGGGAAGGTGCTTGGGTGGAAAATATTATTCAGGGTGTTTTTTATGATGAATTTGCGCGTTTCTTCGAAATTAGCTTTGCAGGGGGGTTTAATTTTATTATTATTTTTGTTTAGTTGTGACGTCACGATTTCGGAAAGGTGCTTGGTTGGGAAATATTATACAGGGTGTTTTTAATGATGATAATATTTTAAGAATTGGGAAATTGCGCGTTTACGAATGAGCTTTTGCATAGATGTGATGTCACGATTTTGAAAAGGCGCTTGGGTGGGAAATATTATACAGGGTGTTTTTTAATTTTCGACGTCACATTTTGGGGATTTTGAATAATTTTAGCGTGACGTCACGTTTAAGCCGTTTGGAAAATTACTTACAGAGTTGTCATTTTGAAAAATTATCAAAGTATTTTTTTTTCAAAAATCAAAAGCTTATAAATATTATACAGGGTGTTTTTTTATGCAATCTGTGATCATGTTTATCTGTGATCACTCTAATTTTTTTTTTTGGATTTTAGATTTTCAACATTGATGACGTATTTTTTTGGGATTTTTTTTTATACAGGGTGTTTTTTTAGGATGGTAATAATGTAAAATTGCATAAATGCGCATTTTATCGTAATTAGCTTCGCAAGGGGGATTATATTTTATGATTATTTAAGAAATATTCTAGAGTGTTTTTAGTTTTTGACGTCACATTTTGGGGATTTTGAATAATTTAAGCGTGACGTTACGTTTTAGCCGTTTGGAAAATTATATACAGAGTTGACATTTTGAAAAATTGTCAAAGTTTTGTCCTAAATATTTTTTTTT
>JADDOH010006619.1:0-41239 GCA_016648135.1 Agrypnia vestita | reverse complement strand
ATCTAACAAAATATGATGGCGCGGATGGAAAAAATCGAAGTGCTGTTGCCGCGCGGGTGTGTTCCCGCGTCACTTGATACCCTTCAGGGCCGGTCCCATGTGTTGAATTTGCATTCAATTTATTTAAAGCCCTCTCCGCACGTACATTGGTGTCACTCGTGTGCTTCGTTCTTTATCTAGCGGCTGCCTATTGTGTTATAAATAAGTCGAATAATGTAGTTTTCAACTTAATTTTATTTGAAATGTCGGCAGATTTGCCTTGCTGAGACATTTTCAAACAATAAAAAATATATTATTTTAATGAAAAATTAATAGTTTATTAAATATAGTTGAAAATTTACTGGTTGTTTGAAATTTCATGCCGTGAGTAACTTTATAATGTTATATTGAATTTTTATTTTCTTATTTATTTATTTATCTTCATCTTGTTACATGACATAGGAGATGGAGCTGCTCATCTCACTAAGAAGAACCTGTGCCGAGATGAGCAGCTGAACAATATAGTGAGAACAAAAAATAATAAAGATATACAATAAAAATATACAACAACAACAAAATATGAACGTAAATAAAATTCCAGCTTTGTGGCCAACGTTTCGCAATTTGTAAATAAAGTGAGACATTATATATCGGGGTGAAGTGCCTTTAAATTACATTTTAAATTGTCACTTTACCTTTTGATTCTAAACTAAGAAAATTATGGTTTGAATCATCAATAAAAAGAACATACCTTATTTTTGTAATTAGTAACCGTTGTTTCGTTGATTTTATAAATAAATAAAGGCTTCAAAAATTATCAATTTCCTACAATGTACAACTCCTATTCTAGACAACTTGAAACGGCAGGGGTTTCACTAAAAGATACAATTAAAAGTTCTCGCATGCGTGGTGGTTTGGATGTCACGGATATGAATAGTACTAGCTGGAAGAACGACATCTAAGATGGTACAGGCACATTAGACGGAGACCATCAGACACACGGTAAAGCAGACAATGTCGGAGAAGCTGAATCGAAAGTCATCCAGACGAAGAAGACCAAAGAACTCCTGGTCCTGGAGAGAAGCGGTTTAGATTAAAGTGACGCCCAGAACCGAAGAAAATACAACCTGAAAAGAGCCGACCCCAAAAGTCTGCCTAGACAATGCGTTGGGATAGTGCCAGGAAGAAGAAGAAGAAGAAGAAGGCAAATATTATCAATTTCTCTCAATAACCTACTTTTTTCTAGTTATCTTATAATGTTGTAGACAGGTAGGCATTCTTGTCTTCCAATTTATAAAAATTTATTTAACCTAAATATCTATGTATTTGTTTAATTAGTTTTATAGAATGTAACCCTAAAATTTATATTATACTTTGTAAGGTTTTCATCACAATTTACAGTTAGTTTAAAAATACTTTGTTTATTCATTTTGATTAAGTTGAACACTGTCATTTCGGTAGAGACATCTCACGTAATAGTACGGTTAGTTTAGGTACTAAGTTCGGCAGTTGTAATCACATCACCGCCAGCAATCTTGTTGTTCCTGTCTTTATGACACAAGTCGTTTAGATTAAGTCAGGCTAATTAGAATTTTTAATGTCACGCGATCCATAACAGTCACAATACTTAATTTAAAAATATAGTGTTTTGTGATGCAAAGCTTTAAATAAGTTTAAAAATAGAATAGTATATCTCGGTGTATTGCTGGTGTTTCTATTTCTTTATATATAAAGATTCATTTCATTCCTCTCGACCCATTCAGACAGCACTTGAAATGGCGATTCTTAATATTGCCAGCATCTTGATCTCACGTACAAAGAAATCTTGGAGAAAAGCAAAAATGGCACATCTATAAAGCTTCGATCTAAAGACATCGCCAGCGGTTGCCCCAAAAATGTTCTCGGTTATTAGACAACTAATAAGAAGGCATATCTTGAACTGTTAAGATAAAAATATGATGCTGAGAAATGAAACTGCCTCTTTTGCGCGGAATACTTATTTTACTTATAAACTTATTTTCGCCTTGTTCCGTGAACCGATCTACAGATTACAGATTCTATGAGGAAGATATTGCACGGACTGTGTTCCTGGTATTGCAGAATAACCAACTCAGCAAATTCTTTAATACTTGGACCGTATAATCCCACTCCATATATATTACCACTCTTGTTTCCTTAGCAACCGTGATCCTTCACAGAAGACAATTTTTTCCGGAATTATCAGTCGATTGATTGAAGTAATATGAATGATACCAAAGATTCTGCTAAGCATTATTAATACACACATACTCTGATAAGGCAAAAACGCTTTTTAAAATTAAATAATTTAAAAATATATTCTTGAACGGTAGGTAGGTACAAGAATATATTTTCATATTATTTTTTTTAATATTTAAAGCCTTAACTTTGTGGTTAGACATTGTAACAGAGTTTTAGTTAAATTAGTATAAACCACTACCAGATTTTAAGTCGGTTTCGAGACGTGCCCGTCTCTTCGTCAGGACCTGTAACGCTACACTACTATGTTCACACCTATGTTCACAACACTATACACCACATGTTCACACCAATGTTCACAATACTATACACATGTGGTATATAGTGTTGTGAACATAGAACTCGAAACCGGTAGACCTAAAATCTGTTAGTGGTTTTTACTAATTCAACTAACCCTTTGTTAAAATATTTTCAAATTACTAGTCTACCACTAGCAAGATAAAATATTTTATCTTGCGATTGGTAGAGTAGATAAATATAGTATGAATGTATATGTACACATTTTTCTCGTAGCAATAAAAATCGAGGAGTTTCCGAGTAATGCTCGACAAAGATTGAACCCAAATTCGATCAAAACGAATTACCCGTGAGAATGATCCGAGAATATCGCGAGTCAACATCAACCAATTTTGTGACTTGTGCTTTGTATTCTAAAAATTCATTCGGGCCTCGGGGTTTTTATATTTTTAAGGATTACAAAACTCTGAATATCGGTTAACTCCAATTTAAGTAGACATTATTGCAAACAGTTGTTGGCGATTTTAAAGATATTTTTAGACTTTATTTTTATTATACGCATTATATTTATTTGTCAATTAACCCTTAGCTAAAACTTTCCAAAGAATGCCAGGAAATTGTGACATATTTATATTATTTGTACTAATTAATTAACAGTTTTCCCTTGAATATTGAATTGGCTTTTACAGTTTCATTATGATCTTTAAAATGGATGGAATAAAACTATCACTTTATTACTATTAAAGTGTTATTACTCTGCTTAAGTTCAATTATGTATTATACTACTCAAGTTTCGAGAGTGACAGAACCTCTCATCGACAGGTGAAGAATTGAAGTATTAATATTTAGTTTTATTTCATTCATTTAGAAATATTGAAGATTAATAAATAAATATCTTTTAAATCTGTGATGCATTTCTAACATTCAAGCGTGGCTTAAAATCAATAAAAATTCACCCATCAGTAAAAAATAATTATTATTTAAGTAGAGACAGATAATACAAAAATAAATATGTACATAAAATCAATATTAAATTTAAATTTTGAGATTGATTACTTTTATTTGTTATGTATATCGTTCAAGCAACTCGACGAAAGTCTTGATTTTTTGTGTAAGAATATATAGGCATAGAATAAAATTATAAAGAAAAATATCTCGCACGTTCATTAAACTAACGTTTATTCAATAAAAACACCCATCACAACTTAATTTAGTACACATCAATGGTTTTAACCTCAAAAACCTCGCGATATTAAGTCTTCGATATGTAACATATCGAACGTAAAAAAATTAAAATATTTCCAAGAACAACAGAAGTGAAATGTATTTTTTTATTATGTTCTTGTTTTTTAAAAGAACGTAGATAAGAATACGGAATAGGTGTCGCATCAATATTTCTTACTTTTTAAAAATTAAGCTAAACGCTTGTACTATGCAAATAGGACCATCCTGCTGGTGTCCACTAACTACAGTATCACTGACGAAAGAAACAGCCACTACACCAACGAGTTACCCATATATAAATATAAAATAATATAAAACGTAATAATTTCATGACTTTGGAAGGTGAAAATAATTACAACATCGCATCAGCTAATATATTTTTCAATTTTAAAGGACAATTTTAAAACTATGATGTATTCAGAATTAAAATATAGCTTATATTTGTTTTATATTTATGTTTTCAATCCTTAATCTCGAAATCTATCTTCTTCTCTTCCTCCTGAAACTGACAATGTGGTTAGATTTTTGTGTAATTATACCATCAGCATATACAGGGTTATTTGTAAAACATTAATAACCTCGCAGGACTATACTCCTGCCTTCGTTATGAGTCAAAAATGTTCAAGCTATTATGACTTAATATCAATAGTTATGGAGGTATGCGACATCAAAGTTTACAATTTTTTTTCAATATTTCTCACTAACTTTTTATAAAATGTTGGACTATCATTACAGTAACTCATATCGATTACGAAAAATTCATTCGTTTCAATATAAGTCAAATAAAATGATAAAAACCCTGAAAAAATTCCAATTGGAATGTTTTCCAATTGGAATTGTAATTCGTTTTTATTTTTTTATTTGACTTGTATTAAAGAGAATGAATTTTTCATATTCGATATAAGTTACTATAATGATAGTCCAACGTTTTACAAAAAATAAGTCAGAAATATTGAAAAAAAAAAATGCAAACTTTGATGTCGCATATCTCCTTAACTATTGATATTATTAGGTCATAATAGCTTGAACATTTTCGACTCATAATCAAGGCAGGTATATAGTCCTGCGAGGTTATTAATGTTTTACAAATAACCCTGTATAACGACAAGCCTATTATTGTTTTACGCTTACGTACAATATAAAACACGTTATGTGAGATTATTAATTTACGAGTTGAAAAATTCAGTATGAAATGTTGTTTCCTATTACGCAGTGTCTTCGAATCGAATGCTGATCCCGTCTCCGGACGATTAAGCACAAATGTCACTGCAGCATCCCTCCCGCGGACCTGCCCCGCCGCAGCCCCCAGCTCTCCCCACACGGGGTGGTGTAATGTACGTCGCAAACTGTGCGAGGCTATTCCGAAAGTGCCGACTCGACGATCTTCCAAGTCGCGATCCATTCGTATGCAAATTCCCCATGTTGGCCCGCGCATCCAGCCTCAGCCTGGCCGTATAAAAAGGATATAATAGAATAAACCTCCGACAAAGGCTTTCCGGCGAAAGTTTTCCTTTCTGCGGTGTGCGTGCCTGTACCTATATCTGGTCCGAGCCCGCCGTTATTTCTAAGTAGGTAGTTTGTAAACTTGGTCCAAAACAGGAGGGCCCGTGTACTGTTGTTCGAGCATAAATCTATGAGTCTGGGGGCACCACGCTCGCTGGAGCAACTTGATTCTTTCGGATGGCTTATGTTTTCAGCGGATTACGCTGCTGAGCAAGCGCGAGCACGCGTGGAGAGCGTCCTATCGGAAGAGTTATTTAGTACCGCTAATTCTAAAAGCACATTTATTTACAGCTTAATGGAAGTACACATTACTTTATTAGATATAAATACACACAAAGAAATCCCATTACCGATTTCTTTCACATTAACATTTGTCTACAGCTTACGTAACGATTAATTAATAATTAATATAAATTAACTTTGTTTAAACCACTTATTTATTGAAAAAAATCAACATGTTTCAAAGCCAATGGCTTCTTCATCAGGAAAACAAAAAGAATATTTAAAAATCGAAGTATAGATCAAAATATTAAAAAGTTATATATGGAAAATAATAATATAAAGTACATAATTAATATGAAAATAAATTTAAAAGATAACTATTTGCAAAAAGGACCTGATTATTTATAATATTCAATTAACTATTTACACTCTTTCTTATTTTCAAAATTTCTAATTTATCAAAGTGTCAGAATCACAACAAATTGTGATTCTGTATAATTTGTATGTAAAATTTGTAAACCCTTATTAATATCAAAAGAATGACCCGTAGCCAAAAGATGGTTAGCAAATTCAGAATAATTATTACTATTTAAACACCTTAAGTGTTCTTTAATTCTAATTTCAAAATTTCTACACGTTTTTCCTATATAAAAATAATCACAATCGTTACAAATTAATTTATAAACACCCGATTTTTTAAAAAAAAAATTATCCTTATCTTTATTATTTAATATGTATTTTTTAAATTTATTATTAGTATAAAAAGCTGGTTGAATAACATTTGAAATATTTTTAACCATTGAATTAGAAATTTCATTATTTATAAATATAATTTTCCTCCAATGTTTATCAGAATCACAAATTGAAGGGTAAACAAAAGATTTAAAATTTTTTTTAAAATCTTTTGAAAATGTATGTTTAAACAAAGTTAATTTATATCAATTATAATTATGTTACCACAAAATAAATTTGCTACATTTGAAGAAGAAGTAATAATATTATGTTTGGAAGAAACTCGCGGTGTAATACTTAATTTGAAATTTTATCTTCAAGTTTTGTCCGAAGTGAAGTGAAGCTTGGCAAGTTATTTCGGTGAGGTTATTACATGGTGAACGTAATTTTAAAATCAATAAATTAATATTACGATGATCAATACTTTACGATTATTGGGTTATAGTTCCTTTAAAGTATTTATATTCAATGATTACATTAAACACAATAAAAACTCAACCCATTAAATACTTTGTCGTAAGACCGCATTTCCGCCTACACCATAGTCACGCTTTATATATCTTAATTTTTAATGAGACATTTATTTTTCCGTTAGACGCGATGATTTGCTACAGTTAGCGGAACCTGTTGGATGGCACCAGAACTTTCAGTCCATTTTCAAAGAACAGATTTTTTCCGCATGATGTGCATTTTTCCAATTATTAATTGTCAAAGAAATATTTTCTGAAAAATTATTCTAAAATGTATGTTTTGAATTGAAACGAATTAGCTAATGGTGAAAATAAAAAGTAGCCGGGCTTTTTAGTAAGTAAAATAAACGATATGCAGATTAACAATTTTTACAGTTTTACATAAATACGATTTCAATAAGCACTTTAATGGCGTTTCAATTATTAACAGGCGGTTTGGTTTATTTTAAAACCCGACCAATTATAAATAAATCCTTGGTTAAAAATTGTGTTCATTTAAAAATATCCCTATAACGATATAAAAATATTAAAAAAGTAACCCATAAAAACCAAGTTTTTATTATACTCCCTTTCTTTGTAAAATATAACAACAATTAAAGACGAATTAAAACATATAACATAACACTAAACTTACAGTAATTTAATATATTTCTAAAATGTCAGATGTTTTGAGCTTTGATGAGACACTTCATGCTTTGAAGATTAAATTCTAAAAACATTTGTCAGTCAATTTAGATTTTCGACATTCGTAGTGAAGTACTTATTATGCATACCGACGGAGTAATTCAAATTTAAAAAATATTCCGCGACATTATCGGGCCGCCGTTGCTAATCAAACTTTTCTAATGATTCCAATTTAAAAAAAACAAATAAATTTCTTAAAAATCCGAAATTATACTATAATTATTAATTTTTTTTAACGAAAATTTGAGAGATCTTCTTGATCGTCGCCACGAGTCTACTTGCCAAGTTTCAGCTCGATCGGATCACGGGAAAAGGGTAAAAAATCGATCCAAATTTTTTTTGACGGCAAGCCGGCAGGCAAGCAAGCAAGCAAGCAAGCTAATATAAAGAGAGTAACATGATCTCATTAGAAAAATATTCTTTCCTGTATTTTTACGAGTCTCTTTCGTGACATTCTATATTTTTTTCTTTTCGGAGTATTCCGCGGCACCGAAATAGCCACATTTTTGTAACTCATTACTCGGACCCTCGCTCCCTTGGTTTGGTATCTGCGTCACGTCCCGCGGCTGCATTCTCGGTACTGCACTGATTGATCCGCCTCCTAGGGCTGCAAAAACCCTTCAAATCGCCTATTGTCTGGATCTCACGATCACGATCACGCAAACCGAAATGGTGCCACTTTTTGTAACAGTTCCAGCACAGTTTGTAACAGCGGCAACAGTTCCAACTTTGTTCTGTATCGCTAATGTTATTCTAAGCTTCAGATTCGGATTTGGGTTTGGAAAGTTAGGGGCTGTAGAAAACTGGTAGTTGAAATTAGTTGCAGTGAATTAAAATTGTAAATGAAAACTTATACATTAATTAATTAATTCCTAATATATTATTGTTTGTTCAATGAAATTAATAACGGTATTGTCACGAGTAGTAGCTGTGGGAGGCAACTGGAAACACTGAAAATTAATTAACGATATACTGATTATTATAATTAATTTACAAAATTACTGAATACGAATTAATTTAAGCACTATCTCGAATTCTCACCATTTCGCAATTTATCACTTTCTGTGAACACTTTGTTATTGCTTGTTAACAATACTATCGCACATAAATTTGGTACTTCGCTTAATTCACTGTCGCTCGCTTTACGCTTGCACCAGCCATGCTAATCCCTACGGTTTATCGCTAATATCGTGACGGTTCAAATGCCAAAATATATTATACAAAACACGTTGGTTTTCCGAACCTCCTAGATTATTCTGTACATTTCTAGCATTTACGAAAATGTTTCCGTCGCTTCCCGACTGTACCAGATGTTCATAGATAATTCCAGAGTGTTGCAGGACGTCTCAGAAGGTCATGGAATTCGATCGCGTTGTTATCCTTGAGGCTCTGTCAGTGCGCAATTATCTTGTTACAGTATTTTTATAAAATATCCACAAAAAGAGATGAAAAAAATGCTACAACGCGGAGGAAGCTACCAACACCAAATAGGTTTTTGATTAATTGAGTCTCGCTTTAATTTCATAGTTAATGTTCCGATATATTTATCTATCATACATTTAATGGCACCGCGTTACAGAAAACTAAGTTTCTAAGCTTTTTGATTGAACTAACAGCTATGGTACCTGCCGGAAAGATACTATTATGTTTGTCTAATGTTTATTGATATTTTTTATATATTTTCGATAAATTTTGTTCGTTGGAAGGTCAGAATGTCAAACTCCCCTATTTATGAGATTAGAGATTCGCTACTTCACCGTTAGCTTATGCCGGAAAACGTGAGTGGGTTCAGATTTCAAAATTAGGTATTTGTGCATTATTTAGATGTATTCGCTCCCAAACCTCATGACAATAAACTTGCAGGTTACGGCGATATGGGACAAATGTGCAATAATTGAAAGAGCTGTTATTATTATATTATGGGAAGATATTATACTATGAAAAGAAAATAAATTTTATGGCTTCGTGAGAGCTTCTTCCTTTTCTTGTAGATTAAAAATGAACGCCGTGGATTTGGTTTTTTGTAAGATAATTTATATTTAGTTAATTAATATCTATCAAATGTCCCTTATCTAATTCTCATTTCCGGTGTACTTAAGTATTGTACATTAGAAATCAATAAAATAATTATTCTATGACTACCTGAGCCATTGTCTTAGATCCATGTTAGCTTCCATGTTCCGAGAAATAGAGCATCCCATACACAAAATACATTTTTATATCGCGCATGCAAAGCTTTCAATAATAATTGTATCGATATTGACCTCCTCAACATTGGTCTTACTGAATTGAAAAGAATGCTTTAGATTATATGTACTAAATCGACTTTGACCATTCACTCACTATACCTAATCTTCTCTTCCTCTACTTTTACTCACTATACCTAATTTTTCTCTACCTCCTCATCTTTTTTTTACCCGTTATTTAACTCATTTGTTTTTTTTCAGATTCAATCACTTACCATTATTCATTCTTAACATTGTTTGTTGCTTACTACTATTAATTAATTAATTAAAAATAATTAACTTAAAAATATCTTATCTAACTTTGTTCTTAACATCTGTGAATGAATGTTTAATTGGTCTACGAAATGAACACTATGCTTTTACATTATACGTTTAAAAAACTGTTAAGACGTTTAAAAAACTGTTAAGTCGAGATTTCCTCCTTCTTCCAAAGGCTCTTCTGTTGACAACTTTGCCTTTGCAGAATCTAATCTTTATATGAATGCGTTTTAAGGATTCTCTGTTTCAACGTCGTAATCTCTTCATCGAGACTGACACCACACATCTTTCTAAAAGTTGATTTATTTTCGTATTTATTATTTATATAATGGATTAGTATGTCCGTCCTGACTAAGGCACAGTATATTCAAGTCAGTTATTTTGAAAATTAAAAACACAAACAAATTTTCTAATTAAAACAGTAATATGTGATAAGGAATAGCTTGTTGGTCTTGTGGTTAGTACTCTCGCCTCGTGATCCAAAGGTCGCGGGTGCAAATCTCACTCCAGATCACCAAGTTTGTCCTATTTTCATAGCACAAGCGTTTAGCTTAGTTTGAAAATAGTTAGAATATTGATGTGACACGTATTCCGTGTTTGCATCTCTATTTTAAAAAGAATAAATATATATATATATTTTTTTTAAATTTACAAAATTAAAATGACACAAAAAACCGAGGCACTGTAACATCAGGTTATCATTCACGCTTGAGAAGAGCATCATGCGTTCCTTAAAATATTCGTTTGTTTTGTTTTCAAAAATACGTGTTGTCACCCCAATTATAATAATTTCGCTGTCTGTTCGTCCGTCCGTCCGTTCGTCTGTCCATCCGTCCGTCCTTCGTAACTTCATTGAACGTAACTTCTTTATGGTATATTTTTTTAAAATTTTAATTTTTTTCAATTATTGAGCAACATTGTAGATTGACCATTTTAAAAAATATTGATTATTTTATTTGTATATATCTACTTTTATGTGAGGTTTTTTTACCAATATGTATCAAAAATTATAATTCCATCGTCAGGGTGCTGTATAACTGTCAAAGAATTCGAATGAAAAGTCTTTTGTTCCGTGTTTTTCCAAATTATTTGAAAAATTATTTAAAAAAAAAATTATTTCTGAAGTTCTTGATTACTCGCAATTATTGGAAAAAATATTTTTAATTGCCAATAATTGCAATTAAGTAATCAAGAACTCCAGTAATAATATTTGTTTTAAATAATTTTTCAAATAATTTGGAAAAACAAGGAACAAAAGAAATTTCATTCGAATTTTTTGATAGTCATACAGCACCCTGATGATGGAATTATAATTTCTGAAATATGTTGGTGAAAAAAAAAACTCACATAAAAGTAGATATATGTTATAATACAGACATGATATAACTTCTTGTGACCCCCTGCCAGCAGTTGCTTCATACCACATGTTCATGTTAGTCTTTTCACCATCTGGTAAGTACTAATGGGTTCCAAAGTTCAATGTGTGTAATTGTCTCAGAGATAAAAAGTGATGTAAACGAAGTTATAATAAATTTATTTATTAATGAACTTCACCTGTTTGTAAGAGGGGTGTTGGAAGAGTACGTTGCAAGTCAAATGTTATTAAGCATGAGTTGTCGTTAGTCAATACTTTATCTTTGTAAGAATTTATCAACAACCTGACTTGAACTAGAGCATGATATTTTTTTTGCTTTGATTTGATCTGCAAACATTTGTCAATATCGTGTTCATTCTGAATTTCCATTGATAAATAATATATCACATAAATATATCAAGTTTTGCAGGTGTCCTGCTTTGGAAAGTAAAAATGCAAGTTGTAGGTGCTGAAAATTATCCTGTAGTAATTTTTTTTCATAGGTTCTTTGCCAGCTGATCTACATATTTCAACATAAGATGAGTAAAGTTTCTGTGGATTAAAGTTTGGTTCCAGATGCTGGTGATTAAGGAATCTTTCTCTCTTCTTTCTTTCTCCTTTCTAAAAAGGAATTAGAATAACTCCTGTATCAACCAATAACTACTTAATGTTTGTAAAATTAAATTGTACTTACTCGATGTTGAAGCATAATCAGGAGAATTATTAAGATCTGAATTTTCGTTTACAATTCGTTTTGCCAGAGCAACTAATTTTCTAGACTTTGAATACATTTTACACACAGCACAACTTGACGCTTAAAATCAGGCACACATTTTTGAAACAAAACAAATTGAATAGAATGTTGGCCCAAGTAACATGATTTAATTTCAGATTACCCTAGCAATATATTTTTTTTATTAAAGAAGTGATCCAAGTAACAACAGTCCACATAGATTACTTTTGAATTTAGTTTAAATGAACGGTGAAGTGATCCAAGTAGCATTTAATGAACTTAGATCACATTTGCAGTAAAAAAATATAATTATAACACAAAACAGAAATGTCAAAAAAAAGAGTTTGTTTAAAAAAGTGCTGAATAGCACTTGGATTACTTTCGTACAAACGTAATTCACACCCAAGGAGTCCAAAAAGTGACTTAGCTTAGTTTTCCAAAAATGCTACTTGGATTACTTCTGTTCTGAACTAGCCAGATATGTCACATTCCTTCAAATGTTTGTAGTTTTTAAGTGCTATACGAATGAATTTGCGTATTTCCTCTTTAAAAGTACGAGCAAACCGAAGAATGACACATTTTATATCTGTTCAATCCAATCACGTCTATATTCAACCATGTTTCCATTTTCATGGAGTTGATTAGAAGAAATGCATTTTCTAGTACCTTATACAGTGTCGATAACGATTATAATGAATGTTGGATCAAAGGGGCACAAAAACCTTCCATTATAATCCACGTCCTGTAAGGATCGCGTGTCGTGAGTCCTCATTCCTTTACTACCCTCGGGTATTCCACGGCTTTTTCTCACTCCTCGGTACGTTTTTGTACTTGATTATAAGCCACTGGGACATCCTTCGCAGATCAGGAATTTAATGAAGCCAATAATTAATTCTATTGCGACTTTAAGTGGGTACTCAAGTATTTATAGTCATCAATAGAATGCCGCACTCAGATTGGTCGTTTTCTCTAATGACAACAAAGTATTTACAACGAACATATTTTATAAAGGTTGAAACTTTTTTGGTACAGCTTTAAAAAATGAATCCAATCAGTGTGAATTATTTGGATAAGCGTTTATCTTGAATACCATATTCAAATATGGTATTAAGCATACACATGTAGACAGATGTTTTGTATTTATGAGTAGACAATCCACACCCGAGAGTAATCCAGAAAATAAGACCTCACCTTAAAAATGAAGAAAATATTTTTACACATAATTTATTTTAAATACACAGTCTCTTGTATTCCTCGTATATTTAAGTAATTATGTATCATATTTGTTCACAGTAAAGTCTCATCGTAGTCACATCAAAGTATTATTGTGTCATGAGCAGATTGATTGGAAAGCTTTCTATTATCCACCATACAGTCCACTTTTTCTTAAGCTTAAAAAGTTGTGTATCGAGGAAAGTATGTTGGGAAAAGGTGTGGACGAATTGTAGTATGCAGTTGACAATATAAAATTATGTAATGAATATTTACTTTTTTTTAATGCCTATAGTTCTTAGCTTCCTGGAATTGCTTACCCGTAAATAAGTTAGGCTACACAAGCTTAACTTAAAAATTTTAAAATTCTTGCAATTACAGCTAATGGATAGTGGTTAATTTAATCCACTAATAATCGTTATATTTTAAGTATACATCTGCGTCAAATACAACATATTTAAGCTAGCTTTCTAGCGTCAATCGCTTCATTTGGGGCTGTCCTAACGGGCTAATATATTATGTCTAAGAGCTTTAGATTTTTAGGATCCGTTTCGTTAGAGATCTTCTACGGCTCGTACGTGAAAAAATGAGTCTTTTTAATTAGATCTTTTTGATCAGATAGTTGACATCATCAACATAATTAGTTGTTTAATTAAGGTACATTGTTTGATGATGGTTTCCTCAAGGATCTTCCACTATTTAGGTCTAACCTCCGAGCAATGTGACTCGCCAATTGTCGTTGATTTTCTGGGCGTATTCTACTAAATATAAAAAATATTGGTCTTATCCGAACGTTTTTTTTCATACCTCTTCGCGTTATTTTTTGAGCACACATTTTCTTTACATTTTTAATACTCGTATTTTTTTAACCTAAATTGTGATCAAAGAAAACGAGCCTGGAGATTTTTTCCCATTATTCACCATAAAAGCAGTTAAATTTTCGCATCTGTATTACTAGTAACCGTTTAACTACAGTTTGAGAAGTTTAATTATTGATTTTTAGTCTTCTAAGGGAGTAATTTGTTGCAGGGTGTTTCGCCAACAACGCAATAACTTGATCAACGCCAAAGTTTGCAATTAATTATAAACTTTCTGCTGGGCTCCAAATTGATCAATGATAATGGGTTCCATATTAAATCATAAGGCTAACAATATGATGCGAAGCGGTCACCGATAATTACCCCTGGTTGGAAGGGATCCGTCCCCTCCCCCCACCCACCAACCCCGCCACGGGCCACGGGGGTTGGCTGTAAACTAGCGACAGGCGGCTAACGATATCACGGGACAGGGGTTGACAAACACCCCGCCGAGCAATAAATACTTTATCGTGTTCGACAAAAGGTTTTGTAATAAAATTAGAAAATTTTCTCTCATATATTTTAAAATGATATTATTATATATATAATTATACCTTAGAGAATAATATTTTATATATTACAATTAAAAATAAAAAATAATTAATAAATGTTTATTTTATTGGTTTTTGTAGTTTTGGGTAAAGGCATATTTTTTGGCTATTCCGTCGTGTAAAAAGGACCTCTCTGACTGAAATTTTGGGACCTATTGCAGGATCCGTAAGAGGTCGCATATAACACGGCAATATAGAACAGACAAAACTTACCAGAAGTTTCTGTACAACAGTGAAACTAACCGGAAAGTTTTTAATATGGAGTTTTTTGTACAATTTTGCAATTTTTGGCGTACTGGCCGCTATAATGTTGTAATGTATAATAACTGATATGGTAGTTAATTTGTAGTGCAACATGATTATTTTAATTCAAACTAACTAACAATACTCATCGTATGTACTACACACTACGAGTTATTAATTGCACCCAATGATGAGAAGGGCTGCTGCTTTCAAAACTATAAGTAGTAGTGACAAAATAACTCATCATGTGGGTATTACAGAGCTAAAATATATATTTACTTTAAAAAATATTTAGCTGAAAGAAAGAAGACGCTCACCAGTGTAAAGACCCGACTTTGTGAACGTGTATATGCATGTTTGAAGATGATTCGTCCATAAGATCGGGGAAGTATGTAAGTAGGTACGTTGCTGGGAAATATATTATAAGTTTTTTTGTTCTAAATGTAGGAATTATATAATAATAAAAACTAGAATTTATTCAATTAAGGTACAAAACCTCAATTATTATTATTAAAGTGGTTGACTAGCCCTGATGCTGAGTAGAAAATAAAGAATTTCCTTGCATTGTGCGAGCACCCCGTGCACGCTGGGCGCGTTCTAATCTTTCTTTCATTCTTTGGCTTTCACGCTCTCGATGTCAATTGTTTGATGAGGTTTAAGAAGTGTTTTTGTATATATTATATCTATACATATAATAATTATATCTATACATAATACTACTTACACCTACTGTCACTTGTTTTATTACTTAATTTTTATTTTATTTTATTTTTTATAATTATTTATTTATTAGAGACGTGTTAAAGTGCATAACTTCATGAATACAAAGATACATTCATACAATAAAAAACGTAAAAATCACATCGTATTATTGCATGAAATTTAAAATTACAATAACAAGGTGTTGAGAATATGGAAGCTCATGGAAATTTCAAGATTTTTTTTGTTATATTTTTCAAGTTCATTTTTAAATGACGTAAGGTCTTTAATTTTTTTTAATTTATCGGGTAATGAATTCATTCCTACAAAGGAATAGTGGTTCTGAGTTGCGCTTCTTTTATATTTGGGTATTTTTTTGGTTTAGGAATGCTCTTGTGGAATAAGAAGTCAACGAATCCATTTTATAATTTTCTTTTAAAACTTGTAGTAATGATATTTTTTCAAAAATTTCCATAAGAGTAGGCACACAAAAATCTTTGAATAATCGGTTAGTAGGATAGGTTCTGGCTTTTTAAAATAATTTTAATTATACTTTGTTGAACTATATAGAGTGTGTTTAATGATGTTTTGTATGATCCTCCCCACCCAATGATACCACATTGTAGTATTGAATTATGTTATGAATTGAATTAAAGCATAATACATAGTTTTAATTGTTTTTGGTGATGATGAGAATGTTTCTAAGTCTAATGAAAATATATATAATTTTTAATTTTATAACTCTTTTGACCATAGATTTTATATGTGGCTTCCATTTCATATTACTATTTATAAAAATGCCAAGATATTTTATTTCATGCACTTTTTCATATTGCAATATCTAATATATATTGTATATAATTTTGAAATACAAAATTATTTTGTTGTAAAAATAAGTAAGTCAAATCACAATTCAAAAGAATAAAAGAGAGCATAATATTAATAAATAAAGGCTAAGATGGTAGCGTACTCACGTGTAGAGTGTAAATATAGGTAAAGGTAAATGGTAGCTTAAAAACATATTTAAAATATCAAAAATATATATATATATATATAAAAAATGTAGCTTGTTGGTCTTGTGGTTAGGACACTGACCTCGTGATCCAAAGGTCGCGGGTTCGAACCTCACTCCAGACTAGCAAGTTAGTCTTATTTTCATAGCACAAGCGTTAAGGTTAGTTTGAAAATAGTAAGAATATTCCGTGTTCACATCTCTATTTAAAAAAAAAATTGAACAAATATAAATGTTGTAAAAACGGGAGAAAAAATGTGACTGAATTAAAAAAAATTCTGTTAAAATAATTATGCACAGTTCAAATAAATCCAATTTAAATTAAATTTGTCGAACATAAAATGAATTCCGCGACGGGATTGGGAGTTTGCCGTCCCACCGGTTGGCGACCCCTATGATATAACGAGTTGGTTCGTTACAGTTACGGGCCATCCGATCTTCAAACGACGGCATATTCGAACACAATCAAAATCGTTCGTCTCGTTACCCGCGCGACGGTTTCAGCGGGAAGCAGAATAAATGTCGAGGTGTTTTTGTGCGAAATGTTATTCAATAGCTCTGTGAGGGATTGTCTGTCAGGTGGGACGCTCTCTCCGACGCCCAATTATGTGCGATATTTCTGTGCGGTAATGGGACAATTAGAAAGCCCTAGCATACGCGATGCCTACACGATTGGGGAAATGAAATAACTAGTGAGATGAGATTGCTGTCACTCAAATACCTGTATTTTTACGAAATGCATACTAATTGAATTACTTTTTTTACTTCCTTTCTTTTAACTCGTCTGCTTGCTTGCCGGCTTGCCGGGTGAATAAACTTTGAATCAATTTTTAACCCTTTTCCCGTGATCCAATCGAGTTGAAACTTGGCAAGTAGACTCGTGGCGACGATCAAGAAGATCTATCAAATTTTCGTTTAAAAAAATTAATAATTGTAGTATAATTTCGGATTTTTAGAAATTTTATTGGTTTTTTCAAATTGGAATCTTTAGAAAAGTATGATTACTAGCATAGCGGCCCGATAACGTGGCGGAATATTTTCTAAATTTGAATTACTCCGTCGGTATTCATAATAGGTACTTCACTACGAATGTCGAAAATCTAAATTGACTGACAAATGTTTTTAGAATTTGATCTTCGAAGCATGAAGTGTCTTATCAAAGCTCTAAACATCTGACATTTTAGAAATATATTAAATTAAGTAAGTTTAGTGTTATGTTATATGTTTTAATTCGTCTTTAATTGTTGTTATATTTTACAAAGAAAGTGAGTATAATAAAAACTCGGTTTTCATGGGTTACTTTTGTATTTTTAATTATTCTTCACCACCACTTCGATTCATGTATCGAAGCGCATCACAATACTTAAAAAAATACTGATGTATGTTTTTATTTTATTTTAACAATTTAGGTAGCTGGCGGGTAGGTATTCCGGAAGGTAGGTAACCTACCGGGAGGTGAAAAGATATATTTAAATTTTCGAACACGTATGTAAACATTATGGCTTATGGAACATGTAATTTTTTTAAATTGTCAGAATGTATGTCTGACGTTTATGGAAAATAAATGTAGTATGTAGTCACCATAAATAAGTATGTATTTTTTTTTAGATTTTCAGTCTATAACGCTACTGTTTTACTTTTTTTACTAAAATTTCGCTTTTTGATGAATATTTTTACAATTAATGTATATTATAGATGTCTCATAGAGACGAAACTGTAGTTTTTTTTATGGGAAAGTAGGAATAGAAGTCTTTTGGGTGTACATAGGACTTATCACCTATGACCTATACACCCAAAAGACTTCTATACCTACTTTCCCATAAAAAAACTACAGTTTAGTGTCCGTGAGACATCAATAATATACATTAATTGATTAATAATGTCTCTTGTGACATGAAATCCAGTACTGTTCTGAAAGATTGGAAACAAACTCAAAATATTCTGAATATTTTTACGATTAACAATTTTTTTCTGAATAGCTTTTTAAATAGGTAGTTTTGAATATTACAAAACTGTGTAACAACTAATATACACATATTTTTGAATATATATGTACCTTCACACGGTTAGACGTTTATATTAATACGAAGAAAACACTTGGTATTTATTGAATTATCAACATGTTTCGGAATCAATGCCAAAATTAAACCAAATTATATTGTTATTATTAAAAAAACATTAGATATTCAATCATAAACAGGTTTTTCATAAAAATACATTGTGTGTAATAAATTATTTTTTCTTTTATTTATGCCTCTAAATGGTTAGTTAAAAATGTATCTGAATTTTTAAAACATCTCAGGATTTCATACAAATAATTCGTTCCGTCAATTATCGTTAACCATTAAATAAATTTATATGGGCAATCATTTATGTACGTATTTGGTAAAAACATGATTTCATTAACAGCCAGTAATATGTCACCGATGTATAATTAAGCTGACGAGGACAGCAGTATTCGAAGAACTACAAGAAATGTGAAAACCTCGCCACAAATAATTACCGGAAATTTATGATTTTCGTGGATTCTTCTACGCATGGGAAAACTGCAACATAAATCTGTTTACAAGTTTCGTCAGGGACTTCAGCAGCCAGACTATCAACTGCATTTTAAAATGCATTAAAAATACAAAGTGAGATAGTTACGAGTACATGTGATTATTTTCGATTTTGCACACGTCGTGTACCTACGCGATTCTGAATTTGTTTCGTTCTACCCAAATCTAATCTCTGATCAAAATCTCAATATGTGTACATTAGGGTGCTCTAAAAATGTATGAAATTTTTCCTTTTGTTTTTATATGTTTAAAAATTTACAGAGTAATTTTTTCAGATTTTTTAGAGGACTTTTCACCAGCTGTGAAATTGTAGTGATTAACTTAAAATATATGTTGGTATTTAAACTGTAAAAAATATTTTAAGCCAATATTTACGAAAAACAAAGAAATAATTACATGAAACATTAAAAAGTAAATATAATTAAAAGGAATAATAATTATTTAAATAAGTCATCGTGAATTTTTTGAGTCTTTTCTTTTCTTTTTGAGAATTTTCGTTAATACTCTTTAACCGCCAAGAATAAATATTACTTTTGCTCTTCATCGGGGAAGTGAAGGCGATTGTCTTCACAATACCGATGATTCATAACTTTCGTAGAATGTTCAAAAGTCTTAGATTTATTGTACTCATCATCATCCTTCCATGTCCTAACATCTTTCGTCAAAAAATCACACGGTGATTGTGTTGAAAAATTTCAATGCAAGATTTGCATTAAAACCTTTAGTTTTTGTGGTTAAAGTTTTTAACCACAAAGAGAGCATTTTTGAGAGTTGCTCGTTTTGAAAAACCCCCAATCCTTGATTTGGGCGTTGCTCATCTTCTGTTTAGTTTCCAAGGAAACATCATCATCGAAGTATGCAAAAACATCAAGCTCTTTTGAGCTTATATACCAAAGATGTCATTTTACGCCTTTTTTAAACTCACTTCCCTTATAAACATCATTATATGGCACGATCATACATTTAGTCCAAGAACAAAAGGTATGTTATCACTCGAAAACTATTTTTGTGATACTAACACGTTTAAAAACGCTTCCTATTGCTTAAAATACTATGTGGGTGGGGGGGGTGGAGAGGGGTGTGTTCAACCTGTCCACGACTTATTGTCTGAGTTGCAGTCATTGCCCTAAAGGGCGCATATTTTCGAAAGTTTGATCAATGGTAGTGACCCTTAAAATTAATTTAAATGAAAAATATAAAAATACGTGTATATTTTTTTGCTATTGAAAGCTTATAAAAGTATGCTCCTATGAGAAAATTATAATTAAAATTTTTTGTAGCACCCTAGTATACATTGTAATGATATCTAATCTAAACCTCTGAGATAAATGTATTTTGTTCCGTGCAATCAAGGGAAAAATCTGGCATAAAGAGGAATATTGTGTACTTCGTTAAAGTTAATACAAGCCATTAAGGCCCGAAAATAGTGTCAATACTTATGTGATTTAAAGGTTAAGGTACGCTTTAAAAGTATTGTTTTGTGCTGCAAATTACGTTTTTAAAGCTTAGCCTTTAATCTTTAAATTAATGTAATATAATATACATGAATTAATATAATAATTAATAGATGTATATAAATTAATATGATAGTTGAATTAAAATACTTTAACCTTTAATTCAAAAAGTATTGTCTCTGTATTCCGGTCGGTGTTAGAAAAACTGCAAATTTGATACGTCAATAATTAGTGAAACAAATTCATCCAAAATCAAAATATTAAAATTATAAACCAAATGTAAAGTGAAAAAGCTTACTGTAAAGAAAGTAAGTGTAAAGAAACGTATTAAGAATATAGCCTTCGTGTATCTCAAATTCTTCTAGATGTTGGTATCTTAATATATATTGTCATCTTGGTATCTTTATACATTGATATTATTTCGTTCTGATCGTATTCCACGAATATGTACAATATACAGGAGGTTACAAAAATGGGTATAATAGTATTCAAACCTTGAAGCAACTTTTATTGAACTCAATAACATAAAATGTTTTACCTACCTATAAATAATATATAAATTTAAGATACTTTCTTAATCTAGATAGATATCTTGGACTGACATGACTAGTAATGTTGAAGTTTTACGTAGAGCAAATACAAACAGACAGTTACTCAACATAGTAAAGCTCCGAAAAATTTCATATTTTGGTCATATAATGAGAGGCGAAAAATACTCCATCCTTCAGCTCGTCATGAAGGGGAAGATTGAGGGTCGCAGAGAGGTCGGAAGGAGGCGGCATTCTTGGCTTCGAAACATCCGAGAGTGGACCGGGATAAGAAGCGTGGAAGAGCTGTTCCGCACTGCCCTGGACAGGGAAACTTTCTCCCAGATGATTGCCGACGTCGGGGGGACCCGACAGGGCACATGAAGAAAAAGAAGATACTTTCTACATATCATGCCATTGATGGCGGTGCGGTATCCTCTCTCATTCGCTCTAGATGCAGGTTTACGAGGGCTGAGGTCTCTCGATGTCTCATATCATCAGTCTAACCAATATCTGCCTAGTTTATTTTCCTTTTAATATTACACTTTATATCATCTAATTTCACTCTATCTAATCTTACGCAACCTGAAGCAGTCACCAGTTTCTGATTCGTGAAAGAGTTCAAGAATATATATTTCCATTTTTAGGGCACATATTGCACTTTTTACAAACATTCACGTTTAATATATATCCAACATCCATATAGTTCTCCCTATTGAAACTAATAAAGGCGAATATAATATGATGGTAGTAGACGGATGTGTACATAAAATACTTCTTCCAAATACCCACATCAAAATGAGGGTGACGGAGAGAAATAAATGGTGCTGTGAATACTATTATGGTCAAGAGAAATATGTCATACGAAGCGAGACTAGCGGTACACAATTGAATTCTGGAGCCAGATCTAATGTACGAATGTAGACTGATGTTGCTGCTTAGGCGTGTGTGAAAAATCTTTGAATGATAGAATGAGGAATGAACAAAACAAGAGCGACTATAATGTTGGCTGTAGCGTAGTAGATTGAATAAACAAATGGCTCCTGAAATGGTTCCCAACTGGAGCAAAAGGCTTCCCCGAAGGACCTGGAATGATAATATAAATGAAATATTGGTGGGGAGCCAATTGACACGAAAATGTGCAAAATGTGCCACGAAAAAAGTGACTTTCTATCCTCTCTGTCTACAGTTGCGGGAAAACGGATTGCGGGTTAGTTAGTTACGATCAAAATCTGACAAGAACATCAAATGTTAAAGATCTAGGTGTTAGATTTGTAAGCAACCTAACATTTCACGATCACATAGAGACGATCAGTGGTAATGCTTTGAGAATGTTAGGATTTGTTCTGCGTACTGCCAGGGTTTTCGAGAATACCCGCGTACTCAGAACTCTTTACAACTCCTTGGTGCGGAGTAGACTCGAGAGTGGCTCGATGATCTGGGGGCCACATGAGGGCAAGTACTCTCTTATGGTGGAGAAAGTCCAAAAGAAGTTTCTGAGATATCTCTACATGAGAGAGTACGGGCATTATCCTTGGCTTTACCCAACCGAGTTTCTCCAGGGTATGCTTGGCTACAATAGTTTAGAGACTAGAAGGAATGTGTATTTGATTACACATTTTTATCGATTGTTGCGCGGTATGATCGATAATCCTGAAATTATGCAGAGCATTGGTTTGTATGTTCCTGATAATTACATTAGACATCGTCAGCATAGATTGTTTCACATTCCAATATACAGGACCAACCTGCCGATGGTTATGCCTGTTGGAAGAGCCACAGCTATGCTGAACAAAATCGCTTTGGGTATTGATATATTCCATGTGTTTGAGGGGGTTTTCCGAAGCGGGATTCTCCTACACCTTTGACCAGATTTTATGTTATTTTTAATTTATTAAATATTTTCATTTTTGATATATACTTCCTAATATGTATGCCTTAAACATTTTGTTTCTCATGTACATATTATCATGAAATAAATTGAATTGAATTGAATTGAATTGAGTTATTCCAAATTCCCAACCTTTCAACCCACAACCAAAAGTTTGCGCCTCATCGGGGTCTACCGTCAATCAAGCTTTTGTCGTGAACACGACAAGAGCCTGGTAAAAAAAAAAACGTCCAGGATGCAATAATAAGAAGCTCCCCGTGTGTTCGGTAATTGCACTTCCTAATGCAGCTAATGAAGGTATAGCGTGCGGTTTTGAAAAATGTTCCAAATCGCTGGAAACCGGTTCCAGCGCCTGACATTGCCAGGGAACAGATTTTAAACCTCTTTAGTGCCATTATTACGTTACATGTTGGGTAAATTGCAACCTTACCTATAGATACAAGTTTTTGCTTGTACATACTTAGTAACTGGAGTTAAGTAGCTCGCGGAATGACGCGCTGTCGCTTAATGAGATCATTACGTGGACAGAATGGATTGTGGACAACGCGAAGCGATCAATTGGAAAAATATTTAAGGCGTTTTTTAAATACTTATAAAATACTTTTTTAAAATAGTGGTGACCGCATTAAAATGTTTCACGTACAAAAATACTCAAAGTTGAAGGATTATTATACTAAAATTACGTCGCAATTATTTTTATTACAGAAAAATAGTTATCATTCATTTTGAGGTAACTTAAAAATAATAGAACACTTTAATGGCTATCTCTTAATTACTATTTTTCCGAAATGAATAATATATTTAAATACAAATATTGTCATTGTGCTATCGTAATAGAAGTAATTTTTTTCCATTTAATACTGATATTGAAGCTTTTTGAAATGCAAATTGTGAGATTAAAAAAAAAAAAAAACGATTTTGGAGCTCTAAATTTGATGATGCTGATATGGAAAAATTGAGATAAACAAATATAATCTTAGCTCACAACACATGTGTTCTGCTTTGAAAGGCCTTGAGATTGAAGACATGATGATATTTAACACTTGGAATAGTATTCCTGACTCCTACGACCAGTTAAAAAAGACTAGCATTTATTATTCTTTTACTATTCGGCTCTACATTATTTATCCTTTTGAATCGAATCCAAAAAAAAAATCTTTTTCAAGCTTGAACCTTATGAAAGGAAAATTGATAAATCGTCTTAATGATGAGAGCCTGGTTTTTGGTTTTGGTTTTTGAAATTAAAAACAACAACATGCAACGTCCAAACCTGATTTATCCAAACTTTTTAAGGAAATGCAAATCACATTACACTTGGCAATGTTTTAAATTATAAATTATAATTATTTTGATCAATAAATAGTAATAATAGTAAGTATGATATAACGTTTTATTCTTTATAGTCACCTAGTTTCAATCGACTTCTAAACACAGGTTTCTTGTAAAGAAGTTTGGCTCTCAAAAAAAATATCTAAATGTTGTATTGCTGGTATTTGGCTCTTGACGAATGAGTTTTTCTACCACTGTACGAAACCAACAAGTTACTCAAAATCTTTAGGATGTCATTCAGGCGCCGTTTTCTTTGGACGTGATCTTCTTCTTACTAACTAAACTACGAATACTGAAGAAAACTGTAGGCAAAACCCTCATATTCGACCGAATTTGGCGCGCTTTTTCGGTCTTGGCTCGTGCGGCAGCTTCCATTGGGATGATTGAGCTTTGGTTTTCACGTCATAATCATAAGCCCATGATTCGTCACCAGTTATGACCCTCTCGAGCAAATTTGGGACGTCGCGAACAGAGGCCAACAGCTCCTTAGCAATGTTAATGCGACGCTGTTTTTGGTCGAAATTGAGCAATTTTGGTACGAATTTTACGGCAACCCGTCTCATGCCCAAATCATTGGTAAAAATCAAATGGAACGAGCCAATCGATATGTTTAGGTCCTCAGAAACTTTTCTAACGGTGATTCGACGATTGGCCAATATTATTTTCTTCATTTCATAAATGTTTGGCGTCCGGCACGCTCTTCGTCGTTCACATCTTCTCGGCCCTCTGAGAACATTTTGTACCACTGATAAACATTTCTTTGGTCCAAGGTAGCTTCACCATATGCCACAGTCAACATTCGAGATGCGTCCGCGCACTTAATTTTGTTTTTCACACAAAATTTGTTACAAATTCTTTGATCAATTTTTTGGAATAGGAAAAAATCGAAGACGAGCCAAAACATGTGCAAGCAAATCAGCTGTCAAAAATTAACTAAACATTCAAAATGGCCGAACTTGTCGGCATAAGTGAGAAACATAAGTACAAACATAACACCATAAAAAAAATCGAAAATCGAATACACGTAACCTGCGGAAATTCAAAATTCGCGATACTTTTTGAACAGACCTCTTATATATTGTACACCTATATCTATAGGTATATGCGTATATATTTTTAAAAATATAATATATAGTCGGTCACAGAATAACCTAAGTTTATACATACCTGCTGCACGCCACTGCTATCAACCTATCAGAAGCACAGCAGCATTTAGATTCTCCAATTTTCAAAAAAAGGATCCCCCGAACAAAAAGGAAGGTACATTATAATAAAAAATTGACACATAACCCCAAAAAACGTATCATCCCTGCACGTAACGCATATCTAACAATTTCCGATCTACATAAAATAATATGAATGATAGAATTGATGAGCTATTGCGATAGTCTCTTTATTCTACTACAGAATAAGAAAATTAAAAGTGGATAAAGGGGTATAGGGCAGATATGAGTCAATTCTTTAAGAGTAGTGAATAAACGTGTTAGGAATATTAAAAAAATGCAAGAAGAATAACATTAAACTTGATTTGCTACAACTTTATATTTGAAAGGCACATGTATAGAACTACCACTAATTGTAAAAAATGGAGGGCAACGTGTGAAAATAATTTTCCAGTAAATAGTGGCTGTTGTACGATTGAAAATCGATCTTAAAAATGTTTGTATGTTGTTATATTCTTCCTTAAAATGTCTTCCTGTACATGAGTGGCTAGTGTTTTTGTCATTAAAATAAAATCTCGGAAAAAATCTATCTTATTCTGGTGCCGTGTTACATATATTATCAATATTTTTTTGATATTTACATCCCTAGTAAAAAAAGTAAAAAATATTGTTATATATTTTTTTATATTTATTTATTAAATAAGTATAAAAAATATTCCATTACATTAGTAACTCTTCTACTTCTGAATATCATTTGCAAATTTTCCATTGATGGTGGTATTTTGTGTACCCATGTAATATCCAAGTAACTTCAAACCCAAGTAAACGCTACTGATTTCATTTATTGATTTTAATATTATATATAATTAAAAAAATATTTGCTTTGTTTTCACCACTTATATAATGAAAATATCAACATGTTTCAGGGCCAATGGTCCCTTAATTAAAATCATTTTGCTCTTTTTCAAAAGATTTTGTTTAACGCTATGATAAGGTGTCACATAAGGAAATTAGTGAGTAAAGCCATCGATATATTTTTCAGGGTACTGAAAGTGTTCGACAATCGGTTTCAAGTATGTACTATAAATTTCCTGTTCATGGTGACAATTTTGTTCATTCTCTGAACAATTTTTTACAGATTCACAAATTTCGACCTCAATTAGACAAACACTTGACCCCAGATACTGATAGAAATTCTCCAAATCAGAATTTGCACCCATTGGAAACTATTTGATTCCTGAGTACTGCAGACAAATACATCCGGATTCTAAATTATTTTAATTGTCCCTTCCAGGCTTCTAAATTGATTAAATCTTTCGCAAAACTGGTTGAATAAAAAGTTAACAATATGCTGGCACATTGTAAGCATTAGATCTAATTCATTTCGTACAATTATTTATCGAAATAATTTTTTACTCTAAGAAAATACTTTTAGTCTCTGCGACTGGCCTGGGAATTTTAAGTTTACTTTCAAAAGCTTCAGCTGCCAGCAAAAGCCACCGGAGCGCCAACGAAGTAAGCGGAGTGCGCTTTGACTATTCTGTCTTGGCGTGTTACCTCCGACTTACGTGTCCTAGGGTAGCCATCCCTGGTGTAACATTTCCTAAAGTCACTAATGAATATGAGTCGAGGACATTGGAAATATTTTTCTCAAAATGAAAAATAAATAACCCGGAAGGAGAGGTTCTTATAAAATGATATGTTTACCTGTAATCTTCTAACTGAATATTATATTAAAACAAGTAAGACTTACTTTTTCATTACAAGTTTTTGTCTTATTTTTGAAAATCTCACTTTTTAATTTTTTATTACAATATCTACATTTATTATTTTATATTTGAAAATGTGTACCTGCAGAGGTACTTAGCCGTTGTTCAATTCGACGGTTCCTACGTAAACTCGGACACCTACCAAGAATGCCTTTTTGAGTTTTTTGTACTAATAAATAGATACTATTCTTCTCCGCAATACAATATTAAATAAAATGTTTCTTTTTTTATCACAGTAAAAAAAAGCTTACATAAAAGCGGATAAATACGATCATTTTGTTTACAAAGTCAAAATTCAAGCTCGCCTGAAAAGTTGCTTTTTTGTACATGTCTTAGTTTACTTAGGGACCATCGAAATATGTATTATACTATCATGGAAGAGTAAAGCATCCGCGAAAGACCTGGCCTGATCAGAAAAATCAAATATTGGGGGTGGCCCTGTTAAAAGCTTCAAAATTCAACGAGAATTCGCGAGAAGATGTATGAATGTGGTTGGAGGAAAAGTGGTGTGGCAGGATAGAAAAGTGTGGCATTCCATCAACTCTGCCTGCCTGGAAAATGGCGTGATAGTTAATTAATTAGATAGTAATTGTACATCATACTTTATATATTATTAAAATGCATAATAAGTATAGGTATGGTACACTTACTGGGCAAATAGACAAAGAAAATTTTTGCGATTTTGAGCTTTTATGATCAACTAGTTTATCTTTAACTAGAAAAACTAAATAAGTCAGCTTAAATCCCAAAATGTTCCACAAAAATCGTACACTGATGAAGTCAGTCTGTGAGCATCTGCCATTTGATCATGTCATAAAGGAAATCACATTATTCCCGAAAAAGAACCCAGAGATTGTATTTGGATAAATTTTTATTTGGAACAAAAGATTGATGTGGGGTATAAAAGCAAAGGCAGCAATATCCAAAAACAATGCAGTCATCGAGAAATTTTATAGAGAACATAGCCTATAACAGGCGCGTGCAGTGGGAACATGACATTTTTGTAAATGTATATTTTGGAAAAAAATAGAAATCAAATATTTATGCTACAGATTTTTATGATATATCAAAATATGTATGCTATGTTAACAATTGTGATAGAAATATTACGAAATGTATGTTGTGTTTCGATTTTTTTTCCAAATTATTGGTTACGTCAAAAAAAAATATGTCATGCTGCGATGTTCCCACTGCACGCCCCTGGCCTATAAAATAGGAAACATTGGGGAAGACGTGGTCAAATATAGAATTCAGTACATTTTCAATTAGTAATCCGTGGTGACTGGATTCGAAACATTTTTTTAATTTCTTAGATATTGCTGCCTTAGCTTTTATACCCCAAATATATATAATACTTATAACCTATATTTTAACTCCCATTATATCAACTCGTGGCGTCTGCTTGCTTGCTTGCAGGCTTGCCGTCAACAAGAACTTTGAATGGATTTTTCGTTAAAAAAAATTAATAATTATAGCATAATTTCGAATCTTTAAGAAATTATATTGGTTTTTTCAAATTGGAATCATTAGAAAAGTTTGATTAGCAACGGCGGCCCGATAATGTCGCGGAATATTTTATAAATTTGAATTACTCCGTCGGTATACATAATAAGTACTTCACTACGAGTGTCGAAAATCTAAATTGACTGACAAATGTTATTAGAATTTAATCTTCAAAGCATGAAGTGTCTTATCAAAGCTCAAAACATCTGACATTTTAGAAATATATTAATTACTGTAAGTTTAGCGTTATGTTATATGTTTTAATTCGTCTTTAATTGTTGTTATATTTTACAAAGAAAGTGAGTATAATAAAAACTTGATTTTTATGGGTTACATTTTTGATATTGTGAAAATACAAAAATCTTGTAAAGTTTGATTATTCGCAGACGATGCACTAGTTTACGCATTTGGTGAAAATAATATAAAAAATCATTAATAAACTTAGTTTAAAGAGTACTTATTTTGTTGATTTTTATCAAAAATATGAAAAAAGTCATAGAATGTTCTTGAACGTTCCCTGCCTGGGTGAGAATTGTCGCCAGACGAGGCCATCGTAGCTGAGGCGACGCGCGTAACGGAACTCGAACCTGAACCCTCGCTACTTGCGGACTCGCACCCAACGGGAATCCGGGAATCCGGGAATCGCGGCTTCCAAACGGTTATGTTCCATGGGGATGCTTTTTATGGTCAAGCCCAGTTGGTACTCCACTCCAGTTTGCGGCACAACTTGCAATGCCATCTCATGTGCGCGCATTTTACTAATAATATAATTCTGA
This sequence comes from Agrypnia vestita, assembly GCA_016648135.1. NCBI lineage: Eukaryota > Metazoa > Arthropoda > Insecta > Trichoptera > Phryganeidae > Agrypnia > Agrypnia vestita. The sequence goes on along the minus strand of JADDOH010006619.1, from coordinate 11,776 downwards.
ACTTTGTTACCCATGTTTTCGCGTGATTTGTAAGCACGCAGCGCGCACAAAAATAGCGCTCGAATTTCAAAGAGATACCAACTAACAAAAAGTAATAGATGACCGCTGATGAAGCTCTGTAATCAGTTAATTAATTAATTAATTTTTAACCCTTTTCCCGTTATCCAATCGAGCTGAAGCTTTGCAAGCAGACTCGTGGCGACGATCAAGAAGATCTATCAAATTTTCGTTAAAAAAATAATAATTTTAGTATAATTATGGATTTTTAGAAAATTTAATTGATTTTTAAAAATTGGAAACCATACAAATGTTTGATTACTATCAACAGCGGCCTGACGACGTCACTGAATATTTAAAATTTGAATTATTTAAATTTGGTATATGTAATAGGTACTTCACTACGAATTTCGAAAATTTATGACAATCGGTTCACAGATGACAGCAAAATTCACAAATATATCAAAATCTTGATTAAATTGACTGACAAATGTTTTTAGAATTTAATCTTCAAAGTATGAAGTGTCATATCAAAGCTCAAAATACCTGACATTTTAGAAATATATTAAATTCCTGTAAGTTTAGTGTTATGTTATATGTTTTGATTCGTCTTTAATTGTTGTTATATTTTACAAAGAAAGGGAGTATAATAAAAACTTGGTTTTTATGGGTTTGTTTTTAAAAATTTTGATACATATACCAGTTGATATACTTAGAGAACGCTGCTAATATTAATGCCGTAAAAGCACTTGTATAATCTGCTGAATTTTCACTAGAAGTTGTATTGTATTTTACGCCGCCGTGCAACACGTCTGTTCAAGCGAAGACGTGTATTTAGAGCACCGCACGGTGTGAGGAACTAGGGATGGGCGTTGAATGGACGGACTAGTTGAAATCAACCGTTGACGTTGCATCGACGCGTCGACCGTTTACGTTTATCGCATGGACTAGTTGAATTCGTAGACGGTGGACAGCGGACGCCGTGGTCGGTGGACGATTCGAGATTAATGCAATGCAAAGCAACGAGCGAGAGCAAGATAAAACGTCTCCGTTTATTTCTCTCTCATCTCTCGCTGTCGACTTGTAGGGTATTGCTTGTAGATGCCATAGACGTCATAGACGGCTCTAAAGTACACGACCATAGAGTGCAGATCTGTGTACACGAACTATGACTAGAGATTTGAAATTTGAATACATGCGTAGGGCGAGATAGGCTTAATAAGCTATTATCTATTATTTTTTCCTTGATTTTTTGTGATGTCACGTGCGACGATTCGGTGAATTCCCAATTTTACGCTGTATAAAATAAAACAATTCTGTTTAATTATTTTATTTTTTATTGAACTAATATTTTACTGCTTACACCTGATATTGTTGTGTACACTTACTTCTTTCTTTATTATATATAGAAAGAAGTATATAAAACAATATGTAATAGCCTACAATGTGCGTAAACAAATAAATAATAAAATATTTGTTTTTACATGTAAGCACAAGTAGCGGTTTTACTTTCCCCGAAACTATATTCCTTCGAAATTCTTTAAATTTAAAAAATTAACGTCATAAAAAAAGCCAACAATTGAGCCGTCGAGAAGCGTCGCGTTGAACCGTAGACAGTTGACCATCGTCCCGATGTTTACATAGAACGTCCGCGACGTCCACGTAACGAAGTTGACGCGTCAACTAGTTGACGAATTCAACTAGTTGATCGTCTCGTCGATGGATGGACGTGGACGGTCTCGTTTCGTCGACGGTAAATACGTCGACGACCCATCCCTATGAGGAACACTTGAATCGCTTTTAGATGGTATTGAAAATACAAGCGTAATCATTTATAAATTTATGCGCTAGATGGCTCTTGTCAACACACTGACAATATGAAAATTTTGAATAATTTATACATAAGCCTACATACACACTTAGGTGATATCAAAAATACAAGAAGTGTGCAATAAAAATATCCCTTAAAATAAAAGTAACGTACAGTATTTTTAATTGTATGGTCGCCCCTGGATTATGCTACCATGATACATATTGAACAATGGAGAAGTTTCACGATGTTGATAATACAATATTAATGGATTAAAAAAAAAAAATAAAAAAAATAAACAAGTGAATATTTTTTTAAAATCTGCCAATAAATAACTGAGAAATAGGTTAGATAGATTGTGGTCTGTGCCGCCTGTGACGTCATTTGACCTGGTCAAAGTCGATGCACCACAGACACTATGCGAATACGGCCGCGTCGTCTAGGCCAAGTGACGTCACACGCTGGACTGTCGCATGAAATGAAATTATTCTTGCATGCGCAAATTTAAAGTCCCGTAACTTTTTCGTTCGTACAGATATTTTTATTGATTTTTTCACATTTCTGTTTTATTGTACTTAAATTTTTTAATCAATTTATAAAAAATGAAACTTATTCATTTTCGGCTGTTGTAGTCTCCATGTGTACACCGTGTCTCAGATATAAATATATCTCGAGCTCTGTCCAGCGGATGCCTACTTCTTTTTCTTCGGCGGTCTTTCCTCCCTCCATATGAACAACATAATATTGTAACGAGCTGTTCGTTGACATTTGACAGTTCCATAGAAAAGTGTCACATGCGCAGAACGGCAGGCCGGTATGCCCAGTGGTTGAAATAAGAACTAACATGATTAATAAATAGCGAAGAAATGGAAGGGTTCTTACCCGAGTAGAAAAACAAAAGAGAGCTGTTCTTTTGTGTTTGAATAAAAAATAGCAGTAGTATTGCGTTGCGAGCGATTGTAAAATGTGAGAGATAATGTACAAGCGATAATAAAAGATTTATTTTACGAGTTGTGCCATTTCATTTTTCGAGCGAGCCACGCCACGTAACAACTGGCGTCAGAAGCGGGATTCGGGAGATTTTTAAGAAATCAACGTGAAGATCGTGGCACAGGAAGAAATGGCAACCATGGAGGAATTTTCGGATGCGGAATGCGATATGATAATGAAGATGCTGGAAGAACTGGAGCGGAAACGCCAAGAAGACAAGGAAGAACAGGAGCGGAAACGCCAAGACGACAAGGAAGAACAGGAGCGGAAACGCCAAGAAGACAAAGAGGAACAGCAGCAAAAATTGGGAATGTTGTTGGATGTCAAATTAGGAAGCATCAAGGAGCTTAGGGAAAGTGTTGACAAGCAACAAAAAGAATTGCAGATCACAAAACTGGATGTCAATAATCTTCAAGAAGATATCAAGGATCTTCGACAAGACGTAAAACGTGACGCTGAAAAGACACAACATGAAATCGAGAAACTTCGGGATGAAATAAGAAATTGCCAGAAGGTTCAAGTAGAGAATGCTACGGGGTCGACAGGGAAAAAGCCTTCTACATTCGACGAACGATGTTTACAGGATAGCAACCACAGGCAGTACGAAACGGCGGCGCCCTCAAACATTAGGAATGACCAAGGAAATGGGACAACACCTGCAGAAATGACCTTCGTCGATAGTGAGAGGCCGATGGAAAATGTGGCCGAGGACCAGGTGGCGATGGAAAATGCAGCCGAGGACCAGGTGGTGGTGGAAAATGCGGCCGAGGACCAGGTGACGACGGAAAATGCGGCTGAGGACCAGGTGACGATGGAAAATGTGGCCGAGGACCAGTTTGCGATGGACCTCAGCAATACTGTGTTCGACGCCGAGCAGCGCGAGTTCACCGATCTCAAGATACAGGAGGACATGGAGCCCTTGCCCTTCTGCGTAGTCACCGTGGAGGACAAGCCCATGGTGCAAGTAGGGTACAAAGGGGAGAACAAGAAAATCTCTCCCGATGAAATTAGTCCTATGGTGTTGGACGAGATCGAACAGACGACCGAAGCATACGTGGACCAGAGTGTGAAGGAAGCAGTTCTGGCTATGACAGATTACTTCAGTGACTCTCAGCGACAAGCTATCAGGAATGTGGTCAGGACAGTCAAGCTCAACGTGCTGCAGATCATCAATGAGCTCACTGTGGCGGCGCGGGCATACGAGTTCAACACAAATTCAAAGGGCAAGCGTAGCGTGCTCGTCTTTGACCCAGGTGGATAGAACTTCCAAGTATCGATCTGGAGTGCTAATCATTTTTGCTGAGGATTTAAAAAAAAAGAAATGTCCGAGGAAGCAGAGAGGTTCCGTGCAACGAAGAAGCGAATTGAGGCACGCGATAAGCTGAAAAGAAAATGAATCAATGACGATTGAGATAGATGTGAGAACACGCGCTCGTGTATTGGAGTGTGGCAGCATGGGAATTTGGAGATCTCATGGGGACAACAATGATCCTGTTCGGGACGAACAGTATTGAGAGAGGGAGGCTGTGTAACGAGCTGTTCGTTGACATTTGACAGTTCCATAGAAAAGTGTCACATGCGCAGAACGGCAGGCCGGTATGCCCAGTGGTTGAAATAAGAACTAACATGATTAATAAATAGCGAAGAAATGGAAGGGTTCTTACCCGAGTAGAAAAACAAAAGAGAGCTGTTCTTTTGTGTTTGAATAAAAAATAGCAGTAGTATTGCGTTGCGAGCGATTGTAAAATGTGAGAGATAATGTACAAGCGATAATAAAAGATTTATTTTACGAGTTGTGCCATTTCATTTTTCGAGCGAGCCACGCCACGTAACAATATGAAGGGAGGAAAACAACAACGAACAAAAAGAAGAAGAGGAATATTATTACCGTAGAATTGTAGTAACCATGGTATAATTTCTGTTTTGTAAGTTTTTAACAGTGAAGCTCTTCATAATATAATTTTTAATTAAAATAACGTAAGAGCTAAGGATATCACAATCAAATGGAAGATTTACGCGCGTTCACAGTAAAGGAATATTTTTCAACAGTGATTAAATTCGTTTGTTTATGTTCATTTAATACGCTGAGATCGCCGTGGACCCCGCCGGCATTATAAGTACATATTACACAGGCGGTAAATTACGGAATGTAATAAAGATATATCGGAGACATGACATAAAATCTTCCTTGTCCGCGCAGTAAAAATAAATTGCAGTATTAATTCATTTAATGTCTCAAGTAAAAAGAATATGGCGTAACGGTGGTCGATACTCGCTACGCACATTATGAAATGGCACCCGGGATTTATCTAAAAAATCGGACGAGTGCAAATAGTATTCTCGTGGCTATATACATTTCAAAAGGAAGGAATTTTTTTGGCAGAATTTTGTGATCTATTTATTGTAATCTTTATACAAGGTGTAATATAGTGTCTAATATTTTGAGGTTGTTAAAATTTTTCAAGAACACACTAGTGGATTTTTATCTCAGGGACATTCTTAAACAAGATATATTATAGATGCCTCAAAGAGACGAAATTGTACATTTTTTAAGGGAAAGTAGGTATGGAAGTCTTTGGGTGTTCATAGGGCTTACGACCTATGGTACGGCTGACTTAAGTGATCACTTTACACAATGTAACGTTCATCATTTCCACCCATGATAGAAGTACCACATCTATCAAATAGGTTGCTTGTTAATAAATTTCCGTCACGAGGGGTAGTGCGAACACGTCCGTTCGTATCGGAAGCTTATTACCTGAAGATGCCTGTTGTGATTCAGGCGAAACGTCGGTTGACGAATGGTCCTTCTGAGGACCAGATTTTGACGCGGGTTACCCCCAAAGAAATCAATACTAACATATATATAAATAATATTTGTATATATATAATATAGATATATTATATATATATATATATATATTATTTAAGTTTCAAGACATGCTCGTTACCGTAAACCTTTATCTATGTGTGGCTCTAAATAAAGAAATCCCGTGCAGTGAATAAGGAGGCTAATTCGATTAATCAAATTTTGGCATTACGCGTCCAGGAAACTAGCATTGCAGCAAGACCATCCTGTCACAAATATCCACATATGCTGTTAATGAATTTCAAGTAAACAAGAGTTTTACAACGTCGCACTGTATCTTTTAATTCGTTGATTTACATATTATACCAATCACATTGATTTAAACAAAAATGACTATGTTTAAACATGGTCCGAGTTCTGGTTAAAGTTTTATGGAATATTCTGCCTCGTATTTTCGTACAGACGTGTCGGATCATGGCAGGGTCCATGGGTCAAGCATGACAGGTGAAGAAAAAGGATACGAAACGGCGGTCAGAAAAAGGTCACCAAGTTTACTCCGGGTAATCACGTTGACGAGTCATTTTGAGAAAATGTTTAAATCATCAACACCTTTTACAGAGCTTTATTCTTGATCCGCTAAAGCGTAATATTAAACGTAAATTTAAAATAAAGTTAAGGAAACAAATTCTGTGTAAACTTTAGATAGGTTATAAATTTATATTTATTGTGTTAATATTAGAGCACATTTATATTTATACCTATTTACATGTGCTATTTCAAGAATAATAAAAAATGGCCTTAACTTACCTGGACGTTCCACGTGTTTCATGATTATTTATTAAAAGTTAAATAATCTATAAAAAATCATTAAAATTGTTTATTTTTAAAAAATTCAAAAGAAGAATAGATTTGTCAAATAAAAAAATACCCGGTGCATATACTTAGTGCTGCTTACTACTTTAATTTTTAGGTCTCTCTTTTATACTTATATATCTGTAGCCGAAAGGAGCAACCGAAGCAACTAAAAAAATGCAGGTATTCAGGAGAGTCAAAATAAAATACACATTTTTTTTATGAAATATTTCTTAAAGCCTTTGTTATTTTTATACTAATTTTTGCATCAGTAGTTTTGTTTTTTACAAAAGAACGTAGAACCAAGTTATAATATAATGTCTTTATTTCTTGCCAATTTTTTCAAATAAATAATTAATCACGTCATTTGAGCTTATTCTAAAAATTAAATAAAAGTCGCATTTTATTTTATTTTCTGACTCATCTAATTTTTCCCTGCTAGATGAGTATCTAAAGAACAAATTCGCACGCTTGACTCAAAACTAGATTTTATTTACTGATTCGGTTGTTCCTTTAAATCTTCACTTCGATGCCGGAGCTGGAGAAACAAAAGCTGAAAAAGAATCAAAATTGATTTGGAAAAAGCTAGATGAATCTTCAATTTATCTGCGGGGAAGCGTCTGGAACGCGGTGGAAATCTGGTCTTAACATGTTGCATTGACTGCTATTTTTTCCATCCTGGTTTGGATGTACGCCCTAATGAGAAATTTTCAGTTGGCTAGTCTTTCCATTACTTCGACCGTGGGGTCAGCCCGGGAGGTTGGGGGTGGGGGGTGGTTAACCCCCCCCGCCCCACACGCTGCCCCGCCGCGTGGTCCCAAAAAGGCCTTCTTTTCATTTCATGTCCAATTATCGGTACGGTTATTGTGAGGGTACTTTAGTATGGGAGAATCGCCGAGAAAGGGGGCTGGTGATATAAGGAACGCTTTTAAAAAATAACTACGACCGGTACCATCTACCCCGAAAGGGATCGTTCTGTATTGTAAAATTATATTAAGTACGTCATTCGCGGGGTATAAAAGCGAAGGCAGCAGTGTGCAAAAAAAAATAAGGCAGTCATTGATGATTATTTATTTATAATATATTGAATTCGAGATTGTATTGGAAACATAACCTAATTTATGAAAGTGAAGCCTGGAATTGGCAAAAGAGGAATGAAAGTAGACTGAATGCGGTAGAAATGCGGTCACTAAGACGCTTGTGCGCAAAATCTTTGGTCGATAGAGTAAAGAATGAACAAATTAGACGTGAATGCAATGCTGGCTGCGGTGTGGTAGATAGAATAAAGAAAGGAGTGCTGAGATGGTCTGGTCACGTGGAACGTATGAACGAGGAAAGGATGGTTAAGAAAATATATGAGGCGAGTGTTGAAGGCAACAGAAATAGAGGGCGTCCGCGAAAGACCTTGCATTATCAGATACAACAAGTGTTTGAGGATGGCCCTGTTAAAAGCCGCAACAACCGTAGAACTTGTATGAGAAGATGTATGAATGTGGCCGAAGCAAAAGTGGTGTGCCAGGATAGAAGAGTGTGGCGTTCAATCCTCTCTGCCTACCCTTGCGGGGAAACGGCGTGATGGTTAGTTAGTTAGTTAGTTATTTTGGAATAAAATCTAAGATTTAGTATATTTGAAATTAGTAATCCTCGGTGACTGCTCTCAAAACTTTTTTTAATTTTTTGGATATTGCTGCCTTTGCTTTTATACCTCATGTTTTTTTTCCAATTCAATTTATTTCTGCATGCATTACATGCAAATTTATTTTTGCCTTACTAAATAAAAAAATATATACTTTACATACATGTATCAGAAAGTGTATGAGAGTGCGATGGGGGCCCGCCTCCAACATTTGCGCTCCCTTCAGCGTTCGACGTGTGAAAAATAGGTTTATTTATGAGTTTTTTGTTAAATGTTGCGAGCAGTAAGTTATGCAGGTAATACAGAAAAAAAGTTACTCACAGATCTACTAATTACTCATGACACCGCTGACAGGTATAAAACTGAGAAAAAATGATCGAAATGATGAAAAAAAAAAAAAATGTCGGTGTATGTAAAGACGTCGGTATCTTTTTACAATACACCGCGAGGCAACACCACATGTTTATCAATGAAATCAATTTATGTTTTTTGATTATTATATTTTTGATATAAATTTATTTTAGTTCGGAATCATCATCATCATCATTATTCTTGGCACTACAACCCTTGGTGGGTCTTGGCCTCCTCAATAATTTTCCTCCACTCATCTCGGTCTAGTGCCAGCTCTCTCCAGTTTCGAAGCTCTAAGGCAGAGATATCTTTGAGGACGTTGCCACTCCGTCTTAATTTTGGCCTTCCTAAGCTCCTTCGCCCTATTGGCCTTGAGTTCAGCAGGGACTTTGGTGCTTGATGCTCGGACATTCTCTCCACATGACCCAGCCACCGAAGTCTTTCCAGTTTTATAAATTTTGTGACGTTTGGCTCCTTAAATAGAGTATAGAGCTCATTGTTGTAACGTCTGCGCCTAAGTCCATTTTCTAGAACCGGTCCGAAGATACGCCTCAAAATTTTCCTTTCAAATACGTCCAGTGCTCGCTCATTCCTCTTAGTTAGTACCCACGTCTCAGCTGCGTATGTGAGCACTGGCCTAATAAGCTTATAAGTTTTGTACACTAATATTTTGGTGTTTCTGGACAGCAGTCTGGATTTTATCTGTTCGGAATCATGAAATGAATGAAACCACATTTTTATTAAGTACACACATATGAGGAGATTCGCAGTGCGAATATCGAATTAATTTATTTTATTTATTTATTTATTTAACTATAGGACATTCTTCTGAGTAAAGGGACGAATGAATTAGATATTATTGATATATAATAGTATTAATTGAAGTCACAACAAATACAAAGTACACACATTTTGCGGATTTACGTCTGCTGCAATAACTGCCACTGCCAAGTTATTCATATTTAAAAGGCATCATTTTATTTTCATCAGGAAACTATAAATTTTGAAGGTAAAAACTTTGTAATATGGAATTTACAGTTTGGTTTCCTCGTATAGCAAGCCATAAAATGTCTGTAAGTAATAAAGGCAACATTGTTAGAATAATTGTTTCAGGGGGCTTACAAGAGTAGAAAGAATGCTCCAGAAAGGTGAAAAGAGTGTAAAGCACCGGTAAGCCTGAAACTTCCCCCGGTGAGGGAGAAAAGGTTTCTTCCGGGTGTGGTGACAAAAGGTGTAGTAGATCCGGGCAGCAGGAGTTCTACAACTTTGATTTCACAACTTTTCTTATTTATTTATTTCAACGGTTACAAAACCTATTACAGTAATTTGATGTTGTACTAATTACCTTATAATATAAAATAAGAGTAAGTAAAAGTAAGCATAAGATAATAAAGATAAAGATAAGTAGAATACAGAGATAATATAAAATAACATCATAATGTCAAAAGTAAGCATAAAATAACACAGATAAAAAAATAATTAATTACAGAGTAAATATGCAATAACAAAAGTATTAAGAAGAAGTAATATATATTCAATAGTATAAAAAAGTTAACAAATGAGAATTAATTAAAATTTATGAAATTATGTAGCAACAGAGTTAGAAACTAAAATGGGCTGCCTTATTTCTCTAAGAAATAATTTTATGTTACACAAAATACATCTTTTAATATAAAGTGACAAAGTAATTTATGATATAAAATGAAAAAATAATTTATAATATAAATTGAGAAAGTAAATAAAAGTAAGTATAAGATAACAAAGATAAAAAATATAAAATACATAGTAAATATAAAAAGCGTAATTGTGACAAAAGTCAGAATAAAATAACAAAGATATAAAATTTAAATACAGAGTAAATATAAAATAGTACAAGTATAAAAAAGAAATAATATACATTATTAATATTATCAAAATGTTAAACGGTGAATTAATTACAATTTATGAAATTATGAAGCAACCGAGTTAGAAACTAAAATGGACTGCTTTGTTTCTCTAAGAAGTATTTATTGAGATGAGTACGGTAGCACTCTAATGTAACACTGAAGATATCCGATATGTGTGCGTGTTCGTTCCCTAGTGTATGTAATCTGTTAATCGTACAGTGTTGGAAGTGCGCAGTATTCGTTTTGTTGCAGAAATAAGTATTTTGGGAACGGGTATGCCTTTGTGGAACGTTGATTGTAATAAGGGATAGGTTAGGTGCATCCAATCTGTTACTATTAATTATTTTGAATAGAAAAATTAAGTCAGCTATTATACGTCTATCACAGAGTTTCGTTAGCCTTGACGTTTGTAGAAGATAGTTGTAGTTGATACGTCTATCACAGAGTTTCGTTAGCCTTGACGTTTGTAGAAGATAGTTGTAGTTGATTTGCTCTATTGGGATACGTAACCTATAGTTTAAATATCTTAAAAATTTGTATTGTACTTTTTCTATTGTGTGGATGTGGCTTGTGTAATATGGTGACCATAGAGGGCTGCAGTATTCTAACCGACTTCTAACTAGGGATTTATATAGATGTATGCAAGTAGAAAGCTTGTTAAAGTTTTGGGAATTGCGAATTATAAATCGAAGCATTTTCATCCCTTTGTTAGAGATATTGTTAATGTGACTTATATAGTTTAATTTTGAATCTAATGTGATTCCCAAATCATTGACCTCATATACTTTATTTAGATGGATGTTATCAATCTGATAATAAAAAACAATTGGATTTTTAATTCTGCAGAAGGTGATACTTTGGCATTTATCTGTGTGTGAAGTTTATTGATAGTAAACCAATCGTGAAGTTTTTATAGTGATTCTTGAAGCATCACGCCTAAGCAGTCGTTTAGGGATTTAATTGAGTTATACATTATACATAAGTGTATGAAATTTAAGTAGCGTCATTGGCGTGTGTTGGGCGACTTTTCATATAATTCACATAGAGTCATAAATAATTCCCGTCATAAGAAATGTACCCAGGTTTAAACGAAATGTATGAATGTACACACATCAATTTACAAAGACAATTATTGTACATAATATTTTTATGGCGGTAATAAAGCCATTCAATGGCGTGGTAACCCGTAACATTTGTTGGGAAAACATTGAACTTGTACTATGAAGCTATTAAACGGACTATTTTAAAGCCAAACATTTTCTAGACATAATTAAAAATCAGTAGTATTACAGCTTATAGTATTGACAGTTTTCACTACTTTAATCTAATTTTATAATCGTTCTCATAAGCCCGTGTCCATCCGCTGCTGGATATAGGCTATAGGCTTCTCGTGATATTCGCCATTAATCCATTCATTTAGTTACTCCTGGTTACGAGCCTCATTT